>JAUOBV010000013.1:61959-83160 GCA_032360425.1 Rubia occidens
CACACTTCACCAGATGTCACTATTCACTGTCCAACTTTGACCACATATTTGAATAGATATATAAACAATAATATTATAGTATTTAACGGCGATGGATTCGTCATAACAAGTAGTTTCTGAAAAGTAACTTTTTGTTTACTGTTGTTATACGTAGTTAAACATATTAACGATTAGACAAGTTTTTTGATGCGCGTAATAATAATTGCATTGTAATTTGAGATGGGACGGAGGAGTATTCCTTTTTCTGTTTTCAAAATCAACACATTCCCGAGGCAACAAAACGTCAAAGAAAGCAATCGAGTTTGCTGTGTAGGGTTTGGAAACTAGAATTCAGCCGGCTCCTGACGTTTCACCTTCTGGTGCTATTACAGCACTAGATGATCCAGAAAACGTTGATGTTCGTCGGCACAAAACCATAATCTAATCGAACAACTTGTCTCCAATCATTGCATCATCATTTCTGACAACATTAGCCACAATCTTGACCATGATTTCCTCATTCATTCTTAATCTCCCTGGAATCTGCATCATTTCCAGGGAAGAATTCCCAAAGTTTTTCATCAACAAATGGTCATATATTTCCTGATTCTGATTTCTATGACCGTTGGATCGACTCGGGGTGACGTTCAGTACTACGATGGAAAATCAGCATCATCATGTTCATCTTCTGAGGATGTAAATGTTCCCGGTACTAGGTACACATGTAATTCATCTTCATCCCTGAGAACCTGCAAAACTTTCTTTATTTTCAGGACAAACGACCTGTTTGATTCTGTGACAAAATCTCAGCCTTGTTTAAGGTGCATTCTGGTGATTTGCTTGCCAAGAACAATGTAAAAGCTTCTGAAGCTCTCGATCCTGGCCGGGAGGTTATTATTCCGGTTGCCTGTTCTTGCATTCGGGGTCTTTTACGAGGTTGATCTGAGCTATGTTGTGCCGGGGAATATGACATTTTCCGACATTACGTGTGGCGTGCTCGAAGGGCTGTCTAAATCAAATGTATTGATCTTGGAGAACAGTTTCTTCCCCACGAATTTGACTCTTCGTGTCGGCTCCACTCTTCGAGTTCCACTGAAATGTGCCTGTCCTGATAACAGCTCTTCTGTTTCAGGGATGAAGTATCTTGTAACCTATCTATTTATCGAAAACGACACTTTTGAGAATGTACGCAAGAAGTTCAACATTCCTGTCGGAAGCCTGTTTGATGCCAACCATGTAGATTCTTTCACAACTGTACCGAAACACAACCATTTTAGTCCCATTAAAATCAGAACCCCCGAGGAACTTCGATGCCTCGAGCAGTAGTTCTCCAGGTTTTGTTCCCACAGAGCCTGTGAAGAAGAAAACTTGGTGAAACACGCAGCTCGAAAAGGTCAACATTTCGGTTTCTGTTGTCTGATTCTTTCTTGTTCTTGTAACTATGGTTGCTTGTGGCTTGTACGTGAAGGCGTTGAGGAAAGTCAGGGCCGAGAAAGGGATCATTACGCGAAAAAGCTCCTTAACGTCGTGTTCTACCCCGAGTTGCTCTCAGCCATCGGGTCCAACCCCGCATAAAAGCTCCACAGGATCTCCCCTTTCTCCTGATCTGCTGGAGAGCATCAAGTATTCCTTAAGGAGCTACTGAAGGAATATTAGCTTGCTTGCTAATACTGCATGATGATCACGTTTGTTTGCTGATCAAACAAACCTACCACTGCAAGGAAGGACCATTCCAGAACACTCCAGAAACTGAGTGAAGTCACCAGAAACCAGAGGAAGCTTCTTCTGTTGTTAGCAGTTTGTAGTTGGTTAAACAGTTAGGTAGTTAGTTAGTTGTATTCAATTTGCAAGTTGTAAGTTCTGTTCAGATTAGCCAGCTACTCTATAAATAGACCTCATTTGTAATCAGTGTTTTAAGTTAATCAATACACCAGAAAATTCCCAAATACTGATTGCTCTGTTTTTCATCAGTTTTGTTCTTGCTTTGTTTTTCTGGTTTCCGATTCTGAAATCCAGTAGGATTTCTACAAGGGGTGGGAAAAAAACAATTGATCTTTGAAAACTCCATCAATGTTTTCATCATCTCTTTTTTTTTGACCGAGAAAGTGTCCTTTATTTATTTAGAAATACAGAAAGCCAAGCATAATAGCACCGAAATAGACAAAACTGAGGCCAAGAAGAAGTAACTGTTTATATCGGATTAGATCTGGTCGACCGTTTCATCTTCACTGACGCGGAGTAGAAGGAGAGAAAGTTAGCAGCTGCCTAGGTTGTTTCTTCCACTCCTGGAGAACCACAACAGCTTCGAAAACATTTGGTTCGTCGGAAGCACTTCTCGCCAAAATCTGGAGATAGTATTTGATCCCGGCAGCCACCTGTTGTTTCACCGATTCCACGCGCAAGAATGTCAATCGGCCGCTTGTCCGGTGACCCTTATTCTGGTACTTGCCTATGTTGCTGTTGTACTCCTCCACCGAGTATTCCCCCAGACTCTGAACCTTCTTGTTGTGCTCCACATCCGGGACCTCCGATATTCCGGCGACTCTGCCCCCCAACACCTGGGCTCGGAGGATGGCGGCAGAGAAGGACAGGGTCAAGAGAAGAAGAAGATGAAGCGAGTGTGTGAGTGATGATTTAGCCATGGTTGATTTTTCATCGTTGGAGATCATTCCAATTGAGCAGCAATATTGTCCAAGTTTTGATTGAGACAGCTCATTCCAATTGGCAGTCATGATTGAGCAGCAATATTGTCCAAGTTTTGATGATCAATCTACAATGGAGGATATGGATGTGCATCAGTTTTTGGTGGACGCAAATAGAATGTGGGAGACAAAATCTTCAAAGCTGCTTGAGGAGAGAATGGAAGAAGGAAGAAGGATGTCCATAGCCTTAGTCCCACATCGGTACAAGTAGAAACAATTGGTTAAAATTTACTTATAAAATGAGTATCATTCCTCTTATTTGAGCAACGGTCAGCTTTACCCATTTTGGTCCAATTCAAAATTTTGAAACTAGACTAAATGGGCCTTAAACTGACATTTAAAGTTTAATTTTGACCCGTTAATAATGGGTTATTGTTTTGGATAAGGTCCAAATTATTAAATTATTTGATTTATCAAAATCGAATTTTAAATTCAATTTGGTTAATTCAGTTTATTTGGGTTACATGGGTTGGTTTTGGATTTTTAAGGGCAAATCCCAATAAATCCAACCGGACCCAGATTTAACCGAACACGAGCCGAGCCGAGCCGATCTCGAGTTTTGTTAAATTTGATCGAGCCGAGTTCGAACACAAAATATAAGCTCGAGTCGAGCTCGAGCCGAGCTCGAACATAGTTTTTTTCTCTCGAGCCGAGCTCGAGCCAAGGGAAGCTCGGGATCGGCTCGGCTCGATCTCACCCCTATCTATCAATATGATGGAAGAAGTGACTTTTTAGCAAAGTGATTGTTGGGCCATACTAGACGGGCCAATAGATATTGAACGTGATGGGCTGGCTGGCTCACATAAACCGTTGGAAAGATTTATGTGCATCAACAACACAAGAAGCCTTTTCCAGTTTGAGCCACACAGCCACTGACAAGTGACTGCTGCATCTTCTTCTAATTTAGAAATTAAAAATAAGGGTTAAATGAAAAATGGAAAAAACTTTTATTTCTTTATTTTTAATTTATGGGTAAATTGGGCATGTCCTTAAAATCCGGTCAATTACGGTGTTGATTATTAAAATCAATGTCTTCTAGAGTTAGATACACTTATTCTGACACTCATTTTATAGGGTTATATTGACACTTTCAACCTAAAGGAACCGCTATTTTAGCACTTTCCTCAAAAAATAAAGTCCCATTTGAGTTTACAGACGGCAATCGGTGTGAACGGAGATTGAGCAGGACGATGATGAATTGCTGCAGCTGCCTGGCTTCGCCGGTGATTGTGAGCGTCCCCAAATACACATACTCTCTTCTGAACCACGCTCCCTTATCCAATACTTTTAGATGCCCGGTAATAGTAACCTCTTCTTCTTCTAGAAGGAGGGGGGAGAGAATGGTTGTGAAGTCGTCCAATAGCAGCGGGGAGGAGGCGGTGTATCCCGGAGTTTACGGGCCCTGGACTATTCAGCCCTCCGATGTTCAAGAGGTCCAATTCTCTTTTCCTTTTCGCCTTCAATTTGGGTGAACTGTGACGTTAATACGTGCAGTTTGATGGCAGGTGATCCTGTACAGGAGCGGTCTAGTTACTGCTGCCTCGTCCTTGGTGGTTGCATCCTCCGCAATTTTTTTGCCTTGTGACTCGGAGCTTGCCGGTTTCATTGGGAGCAACCTGGACTTGTTTTATGCGTGTGGAGCTTTTGGGCTGGGATTGTCGCTCTTTCTTATCCACATTTACGTGGCTGAAATCAAACGCACACTTCAAGCATTCTGGGTCCTGGGTGTACTAGGATCTGCGGCTACCTATGCAAACTTTGCACAGCCAGATGGAATGCATTTGGTTGATTATGTGCTGCAAAACCCCTCTGCTACCTGGCTGGTTGGCCCCCTCTTCGCTGCCCTCACCGGGCTCGTCTTCAAGGAAGGTCATCATCTCTCCCTGTCTTTTCCTTGCATCTGAATTTGTTCATAGATAGGGAAGATCACCAATTGCGAATTTCTCAACTCAACAAGGCATTTGAAACAGGCCTTTGCTATGGCAAGCTTGAAGCTGGCGTTCTCACATTCATTATTCCCACTCTTCTGCTTGGACACTTGGTACTACTGCACAACTCTATCCTTGTGTGGACAAAGATTAGCTCCTAAATGAGTTTGTTTGTGAGATGTAGACGGGGGTGATGGATGCCGGAACAAAAACCAATCTGCTTGTCGTGTGGATGGCGCTCTTCACAGTGTTTGCGGGAAGGAAGTTCTTTCAGCCCATCAAGGTACGGAGTATAACCAAAGCGATCACAGGCTCTAGTATGTATGGTTCTTCAACATGTGACATGCCATGTGGTGTTGGATGTAGGATGATATAGGAGACAAGTCCGTGTTCATGTTCAACAGTTTGTCGGAAGAGGAGAAACGAGCACGGATTTGCCAACTGGAGCAGCAGAAGCAGATGAATGATGAGTTGGAATCATGATGGTGTTGTAATCTTGTATGCTTCAGAGTTGGGCTATACTGATTAGTTACATACATCTATATTATGTATGTATGATCCACAACCAACTGAACAAAACAGGAAGAAAGACATACGTATATGTTGATGATCTATATGTCGAACAACAACAATCATATCATATGTTGCATAGACTACCCACTGTGGACTAAGTTGCTCTCCAGTTGTTGCCATGAACTAAATGTTGGAAGAGAGAGAGAGCAGAACCCAAGAGTACAATCAGTTGTTATTGTAATTCTCACCAAACAATTGCAAGGGAAATTAATTCCCTTTCTTTATGCTCCCTCCAATTTTTTAATATCGGTATCCTTTCATTTTTCGTTTGATCTTTTAATATTGACGCCTTCTTTTTTTTGATAAAATTAAGATTAATTTCATTTAATCAATTTACCTTTTACTCTCCCCCTACAATCTCAACTAATCATTTTTTACTTTCAAAAAAAGATGTGCCAATTATTCTATACGGGAGGGAGCGTTGAGCTAACCAAATTACAAATTACGGGAAAAAAACATGGAGAAAAAAAGAGAGGAAGGGAGAGTGAAGGCGTGGTTTTTGTTTCGTAAAACCCTAAGGAAATGGAAACAGAAGCCTGAGTGAGGTGTGAAATTCGCATGCGGATTAAATCGCTCTTGCCGCCGATCACAGCCTTATCCTCCTCATCCTTCCGCCGCCTCTGCCACTCCCTTCTTCCAATGGAGGACTCACTGCGCAAGGAAATAGCACAGAAGGTAGACAGCATCCAATCCCAAGGCAACCTCGTCCGCCAATTGAAGGCTTCCGGGGCTCCCAAGCCCGACATCGACGCCGCCGTCCAATCCCTGAATGCGTTGAAGCTCGACAAGTCCTCCCTCGAGTCCCAGCTCCAGTCCTCCTCCGGCCCCGCCAACAGAGGCGCCTTCCGCCAGTCTGTCGCCAACACCCTCGAGCGCCGTTGCTTCTACATCCCTTCCTTCAACATTTATGGCGGTGTCGCCGGCCTCTTTGACTACGGCCCTCCCGGATGCGCCGTCAAAGCCAACGTCCTCGCCTTCTGGCGTCAGGTATCTATATATCTTCATCCTTTTCTCATCGCGTGATTCCAGCCGTTTGATCATTGTGTGTGTGTGTGTGTTTCAGCATTTTGTATTGGAGGAGAACATGCTGGAAGTTGATTGCCCGTGCGTCACGCCTGAACTTGTGCTCAAGGCATCAGGCCACGTTGACAAGTTCACTGATCTCATGGTTAAGGATACTAAGACCGGCACTTGTTATCGGGCTGATCACTTGCTCAAGGATCACTGCAAAGACAAGCTCGACAAAGATTTGACGATGTCACCTCAGAAGGTTGCCGAGCTCAAGCATATTCTTGCAGTTCTCGACGATCTTTCCCCTGAGCAGCTCGGTGCTAAGATCAAGGAGTATGGAATCACGGCACCCGACACTAAGAACCAGCTCTCTGATCCTTACCCTTTCAATCTCATGTTCCAGACCTCCATTGGCCCCTCTGGTGCCAGCCTCGGGTGAGCTACATTCTACTGTAAAGGGTGCTGGTTTTCTGTTCTTGGATAATTTATACTGATAATTATTCAGGTACATGCGTCCTGAAACTGCACAAGGCATTTTCGTCAACTTTAGAGATCTTTATTATTATAACGGGAACAAGCTCCCTTTTGCTGCTGCTCAGATTGGCCAGGCCTTTAGAAATGAGGTATCTTGTTTTGAACGCCTCATCTTTAAAAATCATATTGCTTGAGATTTGGTACATTCTGTAGTTTATTTTGCTATATGTAAATATACTGCCTGTATGTGCGGACTGAGGTGCGTTTCCTTTTATTATGTAATCCTTTATGTAGGCTAATTGGATTCTTTGTGCAATGAGTGCCAATTAATTAGTATTTTCCTCTTCCCCTCAAACCAAATATGTCCAGATATCTCCTCGGCAAGGTCTCTTAAGAGTCCGTGAGTTCACGCTGGCAGAAATTGAGCATTTTGTTGACCCCTTGGACAAATCACACCCAAAATTTTCTAAAGTTGCAGATTTGGAGTTCCTAATGTTTCCAAGGGAAGAGCAAATGTCTGGGCAGTCAGCAAAGCCACTAAAAATTGGTGAAGCAGTTAGAAAGGTCAGTTCTTTTTGATGATATTACCTGCTTGCTCTCCTCTCTAGTCTCTAGATTATCCATGGATATATTAGATTATTTTCTGATACTTGCTAATACCACCATGTTCATAGGGAATTGTTAATAATGAAACACTTGGTTACTTCATTGGGAGGGTCTACCTTTTCCTAACTCGGCTTGGAATTGACAAAGAAAGGTTGCGATTCAGACAGCACCTTGCAAATGAGATGGCTCACTATGCTGCCGATTGTTGGGATGCTGAAATCGAATGCTCCTATGGCTGGATTGAGTGTGTTGGAATTGCAGATAGATCTGCATATGATTTGCTTGCCCATTCAGTAAGACCCTGTTTATGATGTTCATGCTAAATTGATATCTTCATCTCAATTGTTAATTGTTGGTTATCCCGTTTTACTGTGGCTATCAGATTGAAGAATAATGATCACAACACATTCCTTTTAAAATTTTCACAAGTCAGAGATACATGTGTTCTTGAACTTGTCATGTTGATCATATACTTGTTTTATTTGTCAATAGGAAAAAAGTGGTGTTGCTCTTGTGGCTCAGGAGAAATATTCGGAACCGAGAGAAGTTGAGGTAACTGATTTAAGTACGTTGCACGACTAGAGGTGAAGGTTTCTCCTTACGACTGACTCTTTCTTCATGTACCAGAAATTAGTGATAACTCCTGCTAAAAAAGAATTAGGCCTTGCATTCAAAGGGAATCAAAAGAAGGTCACTGAAGCCTTGGAGGTAAGTTGTATTGAAACCCCGATGAGATTACACATTATCGTTTCATGACCCACTTTCCTTTGGTTTTCTTCTGCCCTATTAGGCAATGGATGAAAAGGATGCTTTGAAGATGAAGGCTGATTTGGAATCAAAAGAGGAGGTGGAGTTTTATGTCTGCACTCTTGAGAAGAATGTTACTATCAAGAAAAGTATGGTGTCAATCTCCAAGGAAATAAAGAGAGAGCACCAGAGAGTTTTTACTCCTTCTGTGATTGAGCCATCTTTTGGAATTGGACGCATTATTTATTGTCTTTTTGAGCACACTTTCTACATGAGGTCAAGTAAAGCTGGGGACGAGCAACTGAATGTATTCCGGTTCCCTCCTCTTGTGGCACCAATCAAATGCACCGTGTTCCCTCTAGTCGTGAACGAGCAGTATAATGAAACTGCGGAACTTATTTCCAGTTCGTTGACTGCCTGTGGAATTTCACATAAAATTGACAAAACAGGTATGTATAACTATGAGTTTGCTTTCCTGCGTTTCATTTTTACTATATATGGAGAGAGCTGCATTTCTGTCAGTATTAGAATAATAACTGGCCGACTGTGCATGATTGATGCAGGTACTTCGATAGGAAAACGGTATGCGAGAACAGATGAACTTGGGGTGCCGCTTGCAGTTACTGTGGATTCTACATCGTCGGTGACAATTAGGGAGAGAGATAGCAAGGATCAGATTCGAGTTGATGTGGAGAAGGTGGCGTTAGTTGTGAAGGAGGTGACTGATGGACACCGCAGCTGGACTGATATTTTAAAGACCTACCCACTGCATTCGTCTGGATCAGCTGATGAATGAAGCTAGATGTCATTCTTGTTTCGTTAGGCTTATGAATGTTTGCATGGAAAATTATGTTTTGCTACTCAACTTGGAGCCATACCCACATTGTTTTCCTCCCTTTTTGCACTTGGTTAGAAATTCTGTGTCGGCAACAAACTACGCTACTGTTTTGCCTGTTTTAACTTGTTATCCAACTGATTTGATTTCAGTGAAGGATGCGGAATTTGTATATGTTAGAGTCTCACATTGGTGGTTGATAGTCATATAACTCAATATATATAAGATTATGGGTTACACACAACATGGTACCAATTGATTTTATGATAGGAGCCCATGATTCTAATATGGTATCAGAGCCTAAGGTTGGCTCGTTATTTCCTTCTGTCCACGTTTGCGCGATGATTCATACTGCTCTAATACGATACACCGACAAATTGTTTTACTAATCCATACAAGTACCCCGTCATATTATCATTATGTTTATGGAGAAGAAATAAAATTGTGTTGGATTGGACTGTTTATCAATAAAAAAAAGGACCGCCGTCTGTGGGACTCGAACCCACGACCACGTGGTTAAAAGCCACGCGCTCTACCAACTGAGCTAAGACGGCTGTTGCTTAAACCCCTGGTATTACAATGTTATTGATAGAAGGAAAGCTGTGTGGAGAGTTGAAAGAAGAATAAAATAAGCGGCTGCGGTGGAATGTATTTATACCATAAAAAACAGAGAGACAAAATACTAGTCTCCCTGGAAGCGCCGGTGCGGTAGACGGTGGCGGTTGTTCTATTTCCTTCCAATTGGCGAAACCCTTTTCTGATCTGCGAAAATGCTGCGTGTAGCTGGTAGGAGGCTCGGCCTTTCTTCTCCTCCCCACTGGTGCAGGAGCCCTGCCGTCGCCACCGCTCACATCCATGGCGGCGCCGATTCCTCTCCGACCAGATCCCTTCTCGCCTCTCCGCCCCACGCCTTTCCCCCCCTCCTCGATCACATCAGAGGTCTTACTTTTCCCTCTAATCAATTTATTGCCTTTTCGTTTTTGGATCTTTTTATACCACTTGATATTGCAATTTTGGCTAGGTTTGATTTTGCATATATCATGTTTGGGTGTCGCAGTTGATATAATATTTTATGGCTTGTTCCAAAATCTCTATTTACCTTGTACTTTTGACTCCTAGGTTTATTAGCCTGTTTGTATTGTATGTATTTAGGGGGGTTTTCGCAGGTGAATCCCCGCGCTAGCTTCTCAATCTGCTGTGTTCTTAAATTCAAGACTTCTCATGAAATGTATAGAATGCCCTTAACTGACTTTTGGATGCCATCTGTGTTCTCATTATTTTGATGAGAGAACAATTCTTTCTATGCTTCTCAGTTCTTTCTATGCTTCAATAAAAGCCTTTTTTACCTGTAAGCTTTAGCCTTTCACCCTAGAATGTCACTCAATAGCTAATTTATAGTGTTATAATACCCACTGGGTTACATGTCCTTTTAGTTCAACACTAGTTCTTGCAACATTGTGGGATGAAGATTTTATTGTTGCTCTTGCAGACATTTCTTCTTAGTTTATCTTTTGTTCAATGCTACCTGTCTGTCTAGATAATTTGCTAATGCCTGCAACAGGAATGTCTTCTGGTTCTCTTGCCTCACCTCAAGAAATGGGCTTAGTTCACGACATCCCATCCACCGTGGCTGCTATCAAGAATCCAACTTCAAAGATTACGTATGACGAGTCCAACCACGAACGATATCCTCCAGGAGACCCCAACAAGCGTGCATTTGCCTACTTTGTTTTAACTGGAGGAAGGTTTGTGTATGCATCGTTGATCCGTCTTTTGGTACTGAAGTTTGTCCTTAGTATGTCTGCCAGCAAAGATGTGCTTGCCCTTGCTTCCCTGGAGGTGGATCTATCCAGCATTGAACGTGGCTCAACTGTGACTGTCAAGTGGCGTGGGAAGCCAGTTTTCATCAGGCGCCGAACTGAGGATGACATCAAATTGGCTAACAGCGTCGATGTTGGTTCACTTCGTGATCCACAGGAAGATGCTGTTAGGGTGAAGAACCCGGAATGGCTCGTGGTTATTGGAGTATGCACCCATCTGGGGTGTATTCCCCTGCCAAATGCTGGTGATTTTGGAGGCTGGTTTTGTCCTTGCCATGGTTCACACTATGACATCTCTGGTAGAATTCGCAAGGGTCCTGCTCCCTACAATTTGGAGGTCCCAACATACACTTTCTTGACTGAAGAGAAGTTGCTCATCGGTTAGAGAGGCTTGAGCAGCATTTTGGAACTAATGTTATGTCTAGAGCACTTCATACTCTCATCGTCTATTTATCTTTTCCTTGGCTGTCTTATTTCATTTCCGTTTTACAATATTTCATATGGATTTTGTATGAACTTGCCAGTGGAGGCATGGAATTGCTGTCTTGAATAATTCAGCTGGCTGTCTTTAGGAACCATATTGGAACAATTAGGTTATATTCACGCGCAGCAGAATTGGTTTAGCTAACCATCTGGACTGGATGATGTATGTGAGCTGATAATCACGAAACCTTACATTCATTTTTGCGTGTTTTAGTTTTTTTTCTGAATGAAGGATGTTCATCTTTTAACAGAAGGCTGCGTTTTATACTATCTGGAATGCAGGTGCCCCTCAGTTTTGAATCCTTCCCCAAAACAACAAAAGATGAGACTTGCAGATGCAGTTAAACGAACATGCTTACTATTGCTTCAAACATAATTTATAGTGTGGCGGGGGTCAAGGATCCTTGAACCCTTGCCTCAGCAACAAACCAGTGCAGGCGAATGTTGCATCTCTTTGAATATTTAGATACACGGAGTAATGAGAGTCTAGTTCCCAGTACGAGGATGATGTTTAGGTAATAAAAAGAAGACAGAGCATGTAGTCATTGGAATGTAGATTGGCATTCAACAGTCCTGAATGGGGACCAAAGATAGTTTGCCCCCGTATTCCTGGGGAAGCTGATCCTCATCAATGTCGTTGAGCAAGGATGATGTCAGGTTCTTATCCTCAACAAAAACAATCTGGAGAACAAATTGAGGACTTTACCTGGAGGATGATGTTCAGGTAAACAATCTGCAAAGTCGCAGGATATGATGAAAATGCAAGGCACATGAACAATGAGCAACTTCCCTAGCCTCTCCGGGTAGCAATCCCGTCAGATACACTTTTACTTATAGCATTGATGAGAAGTGGTTTAAACATGCGAGTAGCAGGATATAAACCTGCAAAATGGAGATCCGCGAATATCGCTGTCCCCAGCATCGAAGATCAGCAATGGAAACAAACTTCTCTCGTCCACTAGGCATTCTGCCATAGGGAATAGGGATAGGGACGCAGTGGCATAACGAATCACAGCATGTCAGACAAGTAGAAGAAGCATGTTACCTAGAACAGATTGTGTCGAGGGTGAAAGTAACGAAACCTGTTGGAGGCAGAAAATGAGTGTGAAGCATGAAAACTGATAAGATTAAGAAAAGCAGTCAGCAGTTAGCTCGCAAAATTAACTGAATGATGATGCCTATTGCTGGGCGGTGTTATGAGACGGTTTAGGTACAAACATCTCTCTCTCAGTTTCATTTCCTGACGCGACACACACACACAGTCTCCCCAAATTCCACCTCAATTAATCCCTTCCGACTCCACTAATAATTCCCCCCTCCAAGTCTTGTACATAAAACTAGGACTTTCCTTTTCATTTCATGCACAATGGATGACCATTTTTTATTGTGTATCCATTATCCAAATGGGCAAAAATAGTGCCTTTTCCAAATCAAACTTTGGAGTACTCTTAATATGTGATTTGTTGTCAATGTAACGTATACTATCTTCATCCCAACTAAAGGTTCCTATCACCTTTTTGCACGGATATTTATGTATGTTGATGTGCCTTAATTTCAACCAAATGTGGGGAATTGAAATGAGTTGACCAAATTTCAGTCCAAATAAGGAAATGATCAAAATATGAACCTTTGGTTGGGACACACGCAAATGAAAAATATGAACCTTTATGTGGGATGAGGTAGTGTTTTCTAACCATGTTATTTGCAACCAAAGATATTAACAATGAAATGCAAGTGTTGCAGACCATGAAAAATAAGTGTCTAGTTTAATCTCTGAGAATGTACATAAGCATATGTGCTGTAACATGTGATGAGTAAGTGTCTAGTTTAATCTCTGAGAATGTACATAAGCACATGTGCTGTAACATGTGATGAATGGGAAAATCCTCCCAAGTTGTTGTGCAGTCTTTGTCAAATACTCCCTCCCCGTCCCCACCACCATTTTGTACTGTGAAACCAAACCCATATCTATATCCGGGTTATGATCCAGGGCCTCAGTTTCAATTTCAGGGACTTGGTTGCAATTAGCCTAAACTTGCAATTATCAGTTGAGCTGAGCTTATCGGTTGGGATTAACGGATTGCAGCAGTTAGAAAGTCAGTTTCTCTAAGCTAAAGAATGGAGGTAGAGCAGATATAAGGAGGAGGTTAGGAGTTAATTAGATCCTCTCGGATCATAACAATCCGTAGGAAAAAACAATAGTATACTCCGGGCCATGGGCTGGGCCTTGGCAGAAAGGATTAGCATTAAATTAATCGGCAAGGGCCATTTGTCCGTACCAGAAATCCAAGTGCGACCCCAAACCAAAACCGCCTGGGAGAGCGAGCAGCCAAGTCTGAGTGCTGGTAGGTGGTGCTGGTGAGACACGGACTTTTCCATACTGGTATTTCTGGCTTCTTCTCCTTCAGCACACTCATCCAAAATCATACGTTTGACCTTTCCATGGCTTCCATTTCCAAGCTTTGCACCCCCGCCGCCGCTTCCCGGCCTTGCGCTGTCACCAGATCATCCTCTTCCCGCCGGCTTCCCAACTCCATATTTCTCAGAACCACCCCCAATACCCTTCGTTTGTCCGCCGCCAATCTCACGTATGTGTTCATTCATCTGATCCTCCTGCTTCTGCTGCTTTCTATTCACTTTCATGGACACAATTCAATTTAATTGATTTTCATTTCCTAAAACTAGAATCACTTGGATTTGAGGTTGTGGTGCTGATCGTATTTGTTGACAGTGTCAGGTGCTCCAAAGGTGATGCAAATGGAAGCCCCGTGAAGAGGACAACGCTTCATGACCTATACGAGAAGCAAGGGCAGAGTCCGTGGTATGACAACTTGTGCCGTCCTGTTACCGATCTCATCCCCTTGATTGACAGCGGCGTCCGAGGTGTCACAAGCAATCCTGCGGTAATCTCAGCTCTTACATCTCTCATCTCTTATAGTATCTTTTGATTGCTATCCTGATCCCATATATGTACGTGTCTCCATCTGCAGATCTTTCAGAAGGCTATATCAACTTCAGATGCCTATAATGACCAGTTCAGGTGCATATTCCATCTCTGTGTTTGCTCATTTCATGTCTTTTGCTCAGTGATCAACATTTCCTACTGTGATTGGGATGGACTCTTTTACTTTATTGGTTAGTTACTAGATTTTTGAGGTATTACAGCTCAACTTGTAGAGCACCAATGGGAATTTAAAGTCATCTGAAATTTATATGCATACTGCATACAACTAGTGTAGATATATGGTTGGTACATGTATGGAGCTTTATCGTTCATCTATGTTTTAAGTTTACCGCTCAATCTCTATTATGTTCATCTTGGTTTGGGTCAAATTCTTGCTGATATGTAAAATGTAACAGTTGGCTAGCATATGATATAGATGGCTCTGTTTGTATAATTTTCCACATCTGTCTTTTTGTCTTTATTGTGCAATTTACTTATCATATAAAGTACTCCACAGAGAACTAGTGCAATCGGGAAAAGACATAAATATGGTTTACTGGGAACTTGTGGTCAAGGACATCCAAGATGCTTGCAAACTTTTTGAGCCCATATATGATGACACAGATGGTGCTGATGGATATGTTTCCGTTGAAGTGTCGCCTAGACTTGCCGATGATACTCAAGGGACTATAGAAGCAGCAAAGCGTCTTCATAAGAAGGTTTCGCGACGTAATGTCTACATTAAAATTCCTGCTACAGCTCCCTGCATCCCTTCAATCAAGGAAGTGATTGCAAACGGGATAAGTGTCAATGTCACCGTATGTTCAATACCTCTCTCTTTTTTTCTAGTGTGTGCATGTGGTAAATATGAACTAGTATTTGAATGAAGAAATGGAGGAATGCGTTATGCTATTTTCAATTGCTAATTTCTCGTGCTGCAGCAGTGTTTTTTGTGTGTTGTGATCTTGAATTTATCATTTTGTTTTGGACAACAGCTCATATTTTCCCTAGCAAGATATGAAGCGGTTATTGATGCTTACCTGGATGGCCTTGAAGCCTCTGGGTTATCAGACCTCTCGAGAGTTACAAGTGTGGCTTCCTTCTTCGTTAGTCGAGTAGACACCCTTGTTGATAAGATGCTCGAGAAAATTGGAACTCCAGAGGCTCTAGATCTGCGTGGAAAGGTAATTAACAACACCGCTCAAGCTATCAACTCTTCAGTTTGGTCATGCTTGTATTCTTAATCATCATCTTGTGTTCCGTCACAGGCTGCAAATGCTCAAGCTGTTCTTGCTTACCAGCTGTATCAAAAGAAGTTCTCTGGTCCAAGATGGGAGGCTCTGGTGAAGAAAGGTGCCAAGAAGCAGAGACTGTTGTGGGCTTCAACCAGTGTGAAGAATCCAGCATACTCCGATACTCTATACGTGGCACCTCTCATTGGACCTGACACGGTATATCTATGCTTCATCCCATCGCGTTCTTGTGTGGTGTATAGTTTCCAGTTCTAATATTCTGTGCATTTTTGTCAACTACATAGGTTTCAACCATGCCGGATCAAGCGCTTCTAGCCTTCATCGACCACGGGAGTGTTGGAAGGACCATCGATGCCAATGTGTCTGAAGCAGAAGGGGTCTACAGTGCCATAGAGAAGTTGGGGATTGACTGGGGCTTTGTAGGGAATCAACTGGAAGTTGAAGGAGTGGATTCCTTCAAGAAAAGCTTTGATAGCCTGCTGGATAGTCTGCAAGAGAAGGCCAATTCTATTAAGCTAGTCAACCTTTGAATGCTCAATTGGAGGATGCCCTTTTAAGTTTGTTGAAAGGAAGAATAAAACAAAAGGATGAATAAATGGTGTGTAAAGAGAGTGGATGTTTAGTATTTGTACAATGAGCTAAATTTTGACATCTGGAGAATATATTTCATCTGGTTGATTCGTGATTGCTTTTATATTGAATGCGTGCTCGGGTGAAGAGGGAAGAATTTGGACAACATGTCATCTAATCTAATGGATTTGAAAAAGAGACTGAAATGCAAAAGAGGAACTAGTAGCTGATCAAGGATGCTATGAAAAGTCCAATGTGAAAATATTCTTGTCCTAGGTGATGTTTTTTACATGTAAAAAAGGAAATTGAGGATAAGTGGAGTTGAGTTATACGAGTGGATGGCCACACCCCAAGTCATTTAGTTCATCTGACTTCATCTTTCTTCGCAATTTGCCAATGGCTGCATCGTTTGGATCCCCTCTTCCAGCTTCCTGCTCCTCTTCCTCATCCCGGGTACGTCGGATGCATTAAGATTCTCGCTCTTTGATCGGGTAAGAGTTTTCAGTTTAATGGTGATTATGTTTTAACGTTTCAGTGTCGGCACAGGCTCCCATTTCAGAGCCTCAGCCCCAATTGCATTGTCAATAGAAGCACTGAGGCATCCCCAGGTTAATCATTTCGCTAACAAGTTGATATATTTATGTCAACAATTGTTGAATCATGCTGTGTTGTGGTTTTCAGTTGGTGGAGATGATAGTTCATTGCCTCTTGTTGATCGTCGGAAACTCGTGCTCTCTTCCTCTGTTGCCCTGTTCCATTACTTGAGTGGAGATAATGGCCCTGTCCTGGCTTCTGAGTTTGCTGATAGTGAGTGATTTCTCAATATAATTCTGAAATTGTTAGGCATCTAATTCTAGGCATCTGATTCGCATTTGAACCCTCTCAGCTCACTGTTTGAGCGTACAGTGCCTGCACTGAGGGGGAAGGACTACGGCAAGAGCAAGATGAAGTTTCCCGACTACACCCAAACTACCTCAGGCCTTCAGTATAAGGTCTCCCAACTCTTTCTCCACCATCTTCTTCCTCCGCCACCTTCATTTTTAACTCTCCCATCACACAATATGGCAGGACTTGCGAGTCGGGAATGGACCAACTCCAAAGCCAGGACAGACAGTCGTGGTAAGCCCCGTGCTATTTTGTTTTTCTTTCTCTTGTTTCGATCACCAGGAAGATTTTCGTGCAAAAGCATTATACTTTTCAGGTTGATTGGGATGGCTACACTATTGGATACTATGGGCGAATCTTCGAAGCTCGCAACAAAACCAAGGGTGGTTCCTTTGAGGTCTCACACCTTCTTCCTTCAGTTCGTATCTCCCTCTTGAATTTGTTCAATCTTATGTTGTTGGTCGAATGTAGGGGGGTGAGAAGGATTTCTACAAATTCAAAGTGGGATCTCAGGAGGTGATACCTGCATTTGAGGAAGCTGTCACAGGCATGGCGCCGGGTGGTGTCAGAAGGTGGTGTTTCGCAATCTAGTACTAGTGTGGAATGTAGATGGCTCAGAAGTTTCATCAGCTTTTCCTTGTTTGTTTACAGGATCGTTGTTCCTCCGGAACTAGGGTATCCGGACAATGACTACAGCAAGAAGGGTCCGAGGCCTACGACATTTTCGGTAATAATGCCACCATTTCCCTCAGTTTCTTCAGACTCTCTACCTGTACCAACAAATTAAAGTGGTGTGCGCAGGGCCAGCGAGCATTGGATTTTGTTCTGAGAAACCAGGGATTGATAGACAAAACTCTCTTGTTTGATATTGAGCTCTTGAAGATTGTCTCTAACTGAAGAGCGCAATTTCAGACATTGTGCTAGCAGGATTTTCATGTGAGATGCTTCTCTCAAACTGGGAAATCTGGTTTTTCTATGCAGTTCTGATTGTTTTGTAAATCCTGTGTACAGTACACACTCCATTCCAAACTAAAGAGAACAAATTTCTGGACAACACAAATTGATTCAGAGCAGTAATTGTCCTGACCATAAGAGTCTAGCAAACTCAACAATTGCAGAAAAGAAGGCAAAAATGCAGAAACGCCCGGATGGCTACAGATGTCAAGAGGGCGGAGAATAAAGTGTCTGAAACATGGCAAGCTAAAGAAATGGTACTTGTGTGAATCATGCCATAAACATAATGGCCATCAGTCCACCTGAAGCTTTCGGCGCTTGTATCGAACCATCACCTTGCCCTTCACGCCCACAACCATGGCATTCCAATCAATCTCTGGAAACGGTGAAATCAGTTCAAACTCAAAGTTCCTCAGCAGATGGCTCCATATTGCTTTGATCTGCAAATACGCAAATGGCTCGCCTAAGCATCCGTGTCTGCCACCACCGAAAGATATATAAGAGAATGCTCCAGCAACCTTGTCTTCCTCTCGTCCAGGAGCAAATCTGTCAGGATCATAGGTATCAGGCTCTTTGAAAACGTGCGGCAGCCTATTCGCGAAGGCAGGTGATGTGGCAACAATGTGACCCTTGGGAATGTCGTATTCTTCCCCCTCCTTGGTGGTGACAGAGAAATCTGAATGCGAACTGCGCAGCAGCATGATCAGTGGAGGGTGAAGTCTAAGAGCTTCCTTGATGCAGCGGTAGAGAACTTCCATCCCAGACAGAATATCATGATCAACCTTATCTCCATGCTCTTTGACAATCTTCTTCTGCTCATCAACAACCTGTGACATGTACTTAGGATTGCAGAGGAGGTACGCCCCTGTCCATGTGGAAGTGATAGAGCTGGTGTGCTGGCCGGCAAAAAGGGCAGCAATGAGAAGGCCGGTAACCTCATCCTGGGTAGTTGGGCGCCCATCTTTGTACTTGGAGTCTATAAAGCACTGCAGCATATCATGTTCCGTCTTGCCACTTTGTCTCCGGGAATTGATAATCGTAGCAAAAATCTGAGCAAGCTTCTTGCGGGCCTGGTCACGCCTGCGATGAGCTGGTATGGGAAGGTAGGGGAAGATGACGCTGATGGGGAGCATACCATTGTCGAGGTCGTGAAATAGGGCAGAGACATCGTCAAAGAGCTTGTTGCGCACCTCCTCGCCCAAAAGGCATCTACTTGCTGTGAGGATAATCAGATGCTCCAGTTCATACTTCAAGTCCACCTCCCCATTGTCTCCCCATTTCGCAAAGTAATCCTTCACAAGGCCACCCAAAAACAGTAAAATTTCAGACACCAAATGTGATCAGCTTTATATCAAGGGTCATAGACTCAAATCCAAATCCAAATGATTGCATATCCACCCAATGAAAAGTTAAATCCTCACTATTATGCAAATTAAATCCTCATTTCCTCAGTTGCATTCTCATCCATTAATCAATAGCATTCCCATCCATTCAAATTAGATTGTTTTTGCCTTTAAAAACAAATCAAACAACATAACACACCATGATATAGGATCAATGAAGAATTAAAAAGGCCACAGATACAAACAATAACAGGTTAGACATGCAAATGGATCCAGTGAAATAAAAAGAGATTCGCACCTCAGCTTCGAGAACCATCTGATCCACATAGCCCCTGAGCTTGTGGACGCGGAGGGATTCAGTGAAGAACCTGAACTGCTCCTGGCGGATGGAGTAATCGACATCGAAAACGACGCCGGGGCCAAAAGTAGGGACATTGAACTGGTAAACCTCCTGCTGGCTGAGATCCGATTCCGGGGCCTTGAAAAAATGGGCCGAAACCTCAGGGCCGATGAAGAACGTAATGTTCTTGTTGAGCAGCTTCAGGGAGAAGACGCTCCCCAGCTTCGGGTACTCCTCCCGGAGCATAACCACCGGGCCCTTGAGGAATTTGAGCAGGCCCCCGATGAAGGGCGGCGACGTCTTAACCACCGGGGGAGGCGTTTGTTGGATCTGGGCATGAAAAGCAAGGATATGAGCTTGGCCACCACAAGGGTGGCGGCCAGAATGAGGCCGGCGTTGAGGAATCTGTTGGCGCTCTCCATCATGGTCGTCAATTCCGAGAATGTGCAGAACAAAACAGGGCACAAATACTAGTACTACTGCTCCTCTAGTGTGGAGGAGTGAGTCAGTGGACTGATTTGCTAAATATTCTGCTAATCAACAAGGGCCACACAATAATTTACGTTTGCTCCAATTTATTTATTTGGAATAAACTCATTCATACCCCAATTATTGTGTTCTGCACAATAATTTACGTTTGCTCCAAATTATTTATTTGGGATAAACTCATCGTGATCTGAAAAATTAGTCAATTTCGATTATTCCATGATTCAATAGAAATGACCGTTTTCTCCGAATCCGGGAATGATAGAAATTAAACGGTCATTTCTATTGAATCCAGTAATGATCGAAATTGATCAAAGTTTTAGACGACGACAGGGGGAAGAATGCACTTTAAAAAAATTCGGGGATATATTTGCACAAACACAAGAACTAGGGTATAAATGCACTTTTCCTATTTATTTATATATTTACACTACTTTTATATTCGTTTAGGCAAATTTTTGAAAATGACCCTATTTTTCAAGAAAGATAGGGATTAAACTAGAATATTAAAAAATAAGAAAATAAATTATAATATTAAAAAATTATTATTCAATGTGTAATAGTTATAAGTTTATGATTCATTTAATACAATTCAAAAAAATTAATTTTCATTTCTCGGTAAAGGGCTCAGGATATTAGTAATGACAGGTATCACTCCCTCCATTCTAGTTGTTTCTGCAAAGAGAGAAATATTGCGTTGTTCAAGAAACATGCTTGACCGTTAATATCTTTACTTACGTATAATAACTGCAAATAAAAAGTTAATTTTCAGAAACTACTTGTTACGACGAATTGAACAATATTATACTCCCTCCGTCCCAAATAAACTTCCAAATTTGACTTTTAAGAATCAACTGCATCAACTTTTAACCACTAGTATATTTTTTTGTGTATAGAAAAAAATTCTGAAAAAATAATATTTTGAAAATATATGTTATGATGAATCTGAAAACATATCATATGATAATAATTTTACATACTCCCTCTGTACCACTTTAAATTGCTTATTTATTTTTTCACGGTTTTCAATGAGCATGTTTGACCGTAAATATCTCTAGCTACAAATAGTAATGTCGCATAAAAAATTGATATTTAGAAAATAGACATTAAGATAAATTTAACAATAGCTCACATGATATATTTATTATTTATATATTAAATTTATATTTAGGGTCAAAGTTTGACTCTCAAAAAGTAAATAAGCAATTTAGAGCTAGATGGAGAGATATTAAGAGAATTTAATGGTTGAACTTTATTTAGTTTAAGTT
>JAUOBV010000013.1:224757-235159 GCA_032360425.1 Rubia occidens
AAACATCCTTTGGATTTGAATCAGCAGAGCTTCCAAGAGACAAAGAACTCGGTCCACGGGTTTCCTGTAGTATAAATGTGAATATGCATATGAACTGAATTGTTGACTGCAAGCCAAACAAAGGGACAAAAGGAAAGCAATGTAATACATTTCATATCATTAATCATTCAATATGGAAGAAATGACAATTTGAAGTGTAAAAAATCAAACTGCACAAGGATGACAATTGCATTTGGAAATCCAGAAATGTTTCCATACAGGAACCCAAAGAAATATACAACTCAACCAACACTACATTCACTTTCAATTTTCTTAATTCTGGTAGTAAGCCAGTATGCTAAAGCAAATGGCACACTCGGTACTTACAGAAAAAATAAATACTTAATTCCTCCAATGCTAGGGTTCCTATATATTTTTTACAAAAAGGAAAATTGTAAGTCCCAAAGATTGAATAAATGTAGCAGAAAACCTCAATTGTCTTAGATTCGGCCATCTTTTAAGAGCGCAATTCTGCAATTGCAGTTGAATTTAGACATCAACTTAGGCCATGGAACCAATACAGCCTACTGACATGAATATACAAAATATACTACATACACATGGCCAGATGCACACTAATTTCATTAACTGGATTAGCAACCACTCAGTTAAGATTAAACAATCAGTGTAAAATTTGCAGAGAGAAATCAGATATTGAATTCACATGGAAGTATGGAACACATAATGCATTCCAAACATCATTTGACTTGCACACACTCGAAGGAAAACACTAAAAGGCCATACAAGAGGGCACTGGCATTGACAAGGAGCTCTAACCGAAACAGATCTGTTTACAGATGTTTAAAACACAACAGTATAAATAGAAAGGATCGATATCTACACACATACAGTACATAGTTAAGTTATTGGCATCTAAGCACAGGACAATTGATAAAAGAAAGTATAACTTACAGCTTTAGACTCGGTAGGCTTCGCATACAGCCATTGGGGAGACAAAGGAATGCTTTCTGCAGAAGCTTGATCTGTTGCAAAGTTAAAAAAGAAACCGGCATCAAACAGAAAGCCAAGTTAAAACAACAATTACAAGGACAAATCAAATCAAATCATTTTAAGTCAAATTGATGAGTGTATTACCCTTGGAATCATCAAATGATCCCATAGTTGTTTTTTCCTCGTCGTTTCCTCCCCCTGCATAGTCAAATCAAATGCAGAAATGGTCAACAACAGCATCAAGAAAGATAAAACTGCATCTAAAGACTCATGCTATGCCATCCGAAGCATTAATTAGAGATTCAAGAAGAACAATCCTAATCTCCAGAGTAAAACTAGTTTACGTTGTGAATTGAGGAAGCAATCCAATAATAGCAAGATAAATAAAAGTCCCCCAGTAGCAACTACACTGAAAGAGGAACTTGATCTGAACCCTAGAATTTCAATCCATGCACAAATTTAGAGAAATGAAGCACAACACACTCAGATCAATAAACCTTATCTTCACATTGAGACAAAGCGAACAGAATCAACAAACAAACAATTAATAAATTAATCGATTGACATCTAGGATTTAGAGTACCTTTGGGAGTCCACGAATGATCGGAGGGCTTGGACGAAAGGAGATCGTCGGGGAGATCGAGCTGCTTGTCCGCCATCGTACGGTCAAATGAGATCGAAGTAATCGCGCGCGTTTCGAATGTTCTGGAGATTTCCTAAACTCCGACACTAGGGAAGGAACGCGGAGGAATACCAAGCGAGGGAAACAGTGAGGGAAATGAGGTGAGGAGGTGCGTCGCCGCCGTCGATGTCGCCGGAGACGGAGAGATGAAGTTCGCCCGTAGAAAATGAGAGAGGAAGGGAGTGAGTAGGGTGAGGAAACGAGGGTTTGGAATTTTGGATGGCCACAACACAAGTCCCCGATTCATTTAAATGTACGCAAATCTCTCTTTTTCCAATTTTATTTTAAATTTAAAAATTGGAGTCCGTCTCTTAAAAGACGATCTTTACATAAGTTATGAAAAAATCAAAGTTTAAAGTGTAAAATAGAAGAAGTGGAGATAAAAAATTTGGATTGCATGAATCGGGTTATAATTTTTATAACTACTACATGTTGCATAATAAAATTTTAATATTGCAACTAAGACATTTTACCTTTTATTATTCTAATTAGACTCCGTCTTTCCATAGCCATTTTGCCTAAAAATTGTGCATAAAAAACTAGTGAGGATATTCATTTCATTTATAAAGTGATGATTATTGTGATATTATAATTTTTCTTTCATTGTTTTATTAGGTTCACGTGTGAATTTATACGTCATCTTTTCTTCTTTATATATAGTATAATATTCACTTCACGTATGAGTATATACGTCACTTTATCTTCTTTATATGCACCATAATATTCGGTTCACTTGTGAGTCAATACGTCACTTTCTCTTCTTCGTATACCTTATAATATTTGGTTCATGTGTAAGTCAATGTCACTTTCTCTTCTTCGTGTACAGTATAATATTCGGTTCACGTGTGATACTGTACGTCACTTTCTCTTCATCTTATATAGTATAATATTCAGTTCACGTGTGAGTCTGTATGTCACTTTCTATTCCTCGTGTACGGTGTAATATTCCGTTTAAGTGTGGGTTTGTACGTTGCTTTCGTTTAAGTGTGGGTTTGTACGTTGCTTTCGTTTAAGTGTGGGTTTGTACTTCGCTTTTTTCTTGGTATATAATATAATATTCATTTCACGTGTGAATCTGTATTTAACTTTGTTAACGTCACTGTCTCTTCTTCATATACAATATAATATTCGGTTACGTGTGAATCTATACATCACTAGGTGTACAATGTAGTATTCACTTCATGTGTGAACATGTACTTCGCCTTCTTAAAGTCACTTTCTCTTCATATAAAGTAAAATATTTGGTTGCGTGTGAATATATGCGTCACTTTCTCTTCTCGGTATGCAGTAAAATATTCATTTCACGAGTGAACGTACTTCACTTTATCTTCTTGGTATGTAGTATAATATTCAATTAACATGTAAATCTATATGTTACTTTCTCGTCTCCATATATAGTAACAATATTCAGATCGCGTGTGAATCTATTCATTATTCTTTATCTTCTTCGTATAATATGAGAGTTACATTTACTTTCGCGTATCAACATTTTTTTAGTGTTATATTTTTATACTACACGAGAGCCACAATCACTTCGTGTAATCTTATCTATGTATCCCTTTATACCAAAGAATATCATATTCATAATATAGAGAATGATACAAGGTGCATGCCCCCATAATACCAAACTTCCGAGAGAGATGTATGAATATTCTTATAGTGTCAAGTGTATTCAGTGCATGAAGAGAACATGTGTTGCTTGAGCATGAGTTTTCAAGGAAAGTATGGCGACCTAGCAGGTTGGCAGTTGGACTTAAACTGAGGCAGGCTAACAACGTTGAAAGACTGGTTACAACAGTGATGCAAAATAGCATCAGAAAAGGGAAGATAGGAAACTCGTATGCATGGTCATATGGACCCCCTTGGTATTATAGGAGCAAGGCATTGAATGATCTTACTCATAGTTTGTTAGAATAACCAGCAAAGACATAGCGACAACATGGTAAAATGTTCCACGGGGATGGCTCCATGGAGAACCCGTACCGGGGACGTCCCCATATAGAAAATTTGATAGGTACTTTTAGGAAACTTTTTCATCCCGATTCTTAAATTATACTACTAATGAAAAGCCAAACACACAAGTCGAGTTAATTCTATTTTACTAAAATACTACTTCAAAATCTACTATTTTTTTGCTCTAATCTGTTAAAAAACATTGCAAAAAATACCATTATCTTATTCTTATCACATACAATACTACGAACCCTTGCCGTACTTGTATCCAAAATATTTATATTTTGCCGTTTTCCATACCCGTATCCGTACCCGTTTATGTCCCATCCTCGACTCAGTGCAACATAAAAGGGAAGCAAGTAAGATAAAATAACAGGCCCAATTAGAAGCTTTGGATCCACATGCAACAATAGATGTGGGGTTTATAAAGGATAAACACGGGGAACGTCATTCAGGAATTAGCTATAGTAGGGAAAATACAACTAGAGTGGCCAGTGGTGGAACCAGGAACCCAGGCAAGGGGTGTTGAAAAGGCGTGGTGGACGGTTGGCGGAAGCGCTGCGGATGAACGGCGGCGTGGTGTCGGTCGGCGACTCGGCGGGCGGATCAGCGCTGCAGACAGTGGCGGAACCGCGACTTCTGCGAAATGAAGACAAGGCACACACAATTAGGCCCATATTTTGGGTTGGGCCGATTGGGTATCAGCCCAATCGGCCCTCCTTTTTTCCCATCAGCCACTTATCAAAACGACGTCGTTTTGATAAGTTAGGAAAAAAAACAAAATCAACTCGTCTTCTTCCTCGTTCTTCAGCAGCCGTCGAGTCACCGGATTACACCACTGTAACTGTACCAAGGGGGCGGAATCCATGAATTCCGGTGGACCTTAGCCCTAAATTTAGGGCCACCGGATCCTAGGGGTGGCGCCAGCACCCCCTCGTCACCCCCTGGTTCCTCCCCTGAGAGTGGCTAAAGAAAGGCACATGTATAGACCATCTATTCCAAGACCAGACAATGATCAACACGAATGCGACTTTTTTTTGTTGGTCATCAAGTAGAGGGTAGCAACATGGCGGGCAGGAAAATGTGGATGGTGTCTACAATGGAGACTGGAGACGCACAACAACAAACTATGTCGACGGTACATGCAAAGATATCAACAATCTCAAATGTTATGAAAGATACTAGCACAAGAGGATTGATGAGACTATTGATCAAAACTGTATGCGAAAATGCCCTCAAATACATCATGAACTAAACGAAAGTGTCTCTGGGTACAAAGCTCACAGTTAGGGAAGTTCATTCTAAATATGGTGTTTACTAGGTTATTAATCAATGTATCTATTTTTTCTTATGATAAAAAAAATGTGTGTATTCATTTTCTTTTTATATTTTTTATTGTTTTTTCCCTTACTATACGAGAATTACAATCTCATGAATTGGTTTAGCCTCCAAAAAATCACTAAACAAGTTTTCATGAAGTAGACTTTGGAACTACACCAAAAACTCCTATGGCTCACATTTAAGACTTTCTATATCTTCCCAAACGTTCCCAACTAAAAAGGACAAGACCTAAACTCTAGCTTGGGGTGGGAGAGGCGCCGCCACTAGCGATGGTCCTGCGGCCTCTCCCTCTCATTTTTCTTCTTGTTTGTTATATTTCCTTACTCTAGTAGTAGATATGAGGTCGGGAAGAATGACAGTGTTCATTGCCGCTCCACCTAGCCCCAACACCGGTGCACCCTCGCGCATGACCGGACCCGGTGTTCAGAGTCATCTACCTGCGGCTGCGTCGCGAAGAAGACGACCGGCTGGAGATGAATGACCAACCTACAAATGAGACCTGGGGGCACTATACTTGCAACCGCTACGGCTAAAATCAAATTCCCGGCTCAATTTCGATTACACTAGCGAAGCCCTAGCGAGGTCAGCGACTTTCCGACGAGAGCAACGGTGCTACAAACGCGTTCAAGCGAGATCGGGCGATGACAAAGGCATTCCAATAGCAGGCCAACGTGGTCTCTGGCCCAGTCAATGGCCACGACCAGTCAACGACCATCTGAAGGTCAACGGTCGGCGAAGGCGTTCAACGGCGGAACAATGCGCTTCTCCCACCTATGCCCTATTGAAATTTCAGGCCTAAATCACATCCAACGTAATTTCTTGTACTATCCATCCCTAAAATCGACCCACCCCTGTGTGTATCTTGTCGCTCAACAAAATCCATCGCGATTGTTTGTAGCCACGACAACCTTGTGGTGGCTGCGGTGAAGAGTTAATGAGAAAATAAGGGGGTTTAGTGGTGATGGGTTGTGGGTAGCAGTCAAAATAGGTCATCCTATGACGGGTACATGGTCAGGGCCACTGGAAAATAGGAAAACAGGTATTTCTGTAGTAGTAAGTAATCGACGAACGGAGTTTCTGGCGCACAACGGAGTTCCCACTGGTTGTAGTATCACATCTATGGCGGTCGGGGAATAACGCTCCTTAAGCGATACATACTTATGTGTTATAGAAGATTTGAGCTGTAATGTGACTTCCCTGGATGAAGATAGGGTTTTAGCTTAACTAATTTTACTTATTTTCATGATTTTCATTTCTAGGTATGCTGTTGGTGCTGTCGTGGCTCTGACGAATTTTGGACGACATTCTGCCGTGCTTATTGGAGAAATCCAGTGATAACCTCCAAAAATATTCTCAAAATCAGAACTACGGAGTTGTGGCAACATGGTGGAAATTAACCCAACCAGCAATGAATAAAACATGGAAACACACAGTACCAACCTGCTTCAAACAAAACGGACGCAGTACCATCCTGCTTCAAACAAAATGAATATGCACTCGGAATTACTTAAATAGGCGTCCCAAACTGACGATTGGAGAAATCCAGCAATAGGCTCAACAAACTATAGAGCTGATGCAATCCCTGAGTGAAAACAAGAAACTTGTAGGTACAGATCGAGTAGCAAACTGCCAATATGAAATGTGCACTTCTATCCAGGATTTTTCCTAGGATTGAAATGTTTCACTTGTGAGAAACTCACCCCAATTTGTGTGAGTTATACGGTCGTTTTCTAGTTTAGCAAGATTAGCTATAATTGTTGGTTGTGGGTTTTGTGACCTAAACGTGACACAAATTGTAACAATCCAAAAATTAAAGAGAATGAGACTATTATTCTTTCAAAAACATTATTTAAAAAAAGACTTTGCAAAATTTGGAATAAGTCTTAAAACTTAGACTTTGATAGCATAAAGAATCCCGGGCCTTGCTCTGTCTTGTTCCCATTTAAACTGTAATCCAAATTGGGTCAAATTTTGAGTTCAAGAAGTCCATCTTGTTTCATTGTCTGACACTGGGCTGAAAATAAGGTTCTCAAGGTATGAATGCTGCTGTTTGTTTACATCTCCCTCCATTTGAAATACTCGCTTTTTAATCTCTACCTTTTGTCTTTCTTACATACTAAAGATAATGGAGGACGGAGCTTAAACTTAAATCTCAAATTAAAACTTCACAGAATTTAGGATCATATGTCATCTGGGTAGCAAGAATAAGCAAAACAGAAGAAAAAAGGAAAAGGGCATCTATGAATTATGATCTACTCTCCTGTTTTGCTTACAACTAATCCAAATAAGATTCAATCAAGGGGAATGCTTCTTCTTCCTCCTCCTGATTTTTTCGATTTTATCAAACATAACCGTCTTCTCCAACTGATCCAGCCTGTGAGACAAGCTAGTGATCATCTTCGCCTGAGCAGCATTACTCTCAAGCAGCTCCACCATCATCCTCATCAGCTTCCCATTCTGCTGCACTATCTCCGCCATCTCCCTGCCTTCACCGCCGCCGTCAGCCGCCTTCTCTGGCACAACACCAGTCTCCTTCTCGTCCTCCTCCATTAATGAACAGTTGTCACCCTTCGGCTCAGCCACAAGGTTTTGCTCGACGAATTCATACTCCTCCTCCCCCTCATCCATACTCGCGGAATTAGATATCAATTCCCCGTGAAGTTGATCGGAGTCTCTTGTTTTCTCGAGAGGATTTTCAACCTCCAATTCCTCGTCGTTTTCTAGGGTTTGATCATTGGCGATGGAATCCACCTTCTCCTGCAGCGCGATCGCCTTTCTGATCACCGCCTTACGGCAGATGCGGATGCCTGAGTCGCCGCAGCCGCTGACGCTGACGGCGTCCAATTTGAAGAGCAGAGCCATCAGCGCCTCGTTCACCTTCAGCCGCTCCTTGCCGTCCTTCTGTCCGATTAAATTGATCACCTCCTTTCTCGAAACCCTAGCTTCAATCGCGTCTACTTCACGCTTGATTCCGATTATCTTTCTCACGCTTTTCCTCACTAGATACCCCCGGAGAACCTTCTGAATCATCAATGCGGATGCGGAGCGTGTTTCCTCTTCCCCTGGATAACGCACCGGGATCTGCACCACCTTCGGGGACCTCCTCAGCTCCGGCGCCGCCGCCCCCCTGCATTGGAACTCCGGTTGAAACGGCCTCTTCCCTGGGGCCCACTGGTTCGTGAAAATGTCCATGGACTTGCCAAAAGCAATTGCAGATTTTGCGTGGGGATTATGAACGTTTGTTTTGATGAATTTTTATTTTGGAGGTAGCGGGTATTTATATTGTGGAGGGATTGCAGAAAATCAGGAGGTGAATATTCTGGAAGCATCGGGAGGGAGAAAGATTTTGGGCTATTCTTCGCACTTTCGGTAATATTCTAGATTATTGTGGACTGTTCTTGTAAATCTGCTCCTCAATTCCTACTCTCTGTTTCTTTAAAAATGGCACACTAGGTATAAGTGCTTGAATTTAGGAGGAAAAAAATGAGTAGATAAAATTGAATGTAGGATGTAAAAAGTAGAATGACTGGATGAAATTGAAGGAATCTTACCAAAAAATGAAAAGTGTATCAATATAAAAAAACAACTCAAAAAGGAAAGTATGTGACATTGTTAAAGAAATAGAGGGAGTGGTTCAATTCAATTATCTTTAACTTGATTTTATTTAATTTATTATTACTATTATGTTTTTTTTCTTACATTTATTATGTGTTCATCGTATTGGTGAGTTATCCGATGGCAAGGCAAACTACATTTGAAATTTCGAAGTAATCTAAAAATGTTCCGCTACATAAAATCTTCGCAAAATTTGAAATCCAGTTTCTTGAAATGAGCGTACAAGCACAATCATCGTGCCAATGTTGATTTTGCTGTTCAAAGTATATTCATTCTAGTCGGAATCTTTGGATTGGTTCAGCAGAAATCAGTTCGGCCAATGAAATCACCTCCATCTGCCATAAGCAAATCAATCCACACCCACACTCTTATAAAAATATAAAATAAAAACTATCATTCGAATTTACGTCATTTTACCAATTTTATTTTTTATATTTGTAGAATTATTGTACGTGCAGATGTGAAACGAATCACCGATGACGTACCTCATCCACAGCAAGTATCTTACTGTCCTTCATGATCCATTGCCCATTGCCCATAACTGAAAATATGTTTTCGGACCTCATGCAATACACAAGGTTGGAAATGCTGCATATCGTTTGAAGCAAGTCACTTTGCCATATCGAAAGGATGATTGCAAACTCGAAAATTACTAACTGGAAGAAAGGATTACACACCAGTCATGAAGAGGGAGCATGGATCATGTCGGCCTGTCGAGTACACAGAACAAACCAGTAGGAATTAACTTCCACCACTAAGTATGGATGAGCATGCAAAGAAGAGCGACATAGACAAGTGGACCTTTTTCCCAACCTCTAGGGACCCGATCTCATTGTCCCAGAGAACTGATTTTGCGCCATTTATGGTTGCCATTTTAAGAATTGTTTCAGAGGGAAGAGCAGTAGGATCACAAGCTCCCTTAGAGAAGACTTCCCGTCCTTTGTTGATTTGAGAGGCTAGGTACATCTCACAACTGCAGTGTAAATGCTAAATTAGCATGTTGATTTTCCCAGAATTATGGACTCTGAACCAATTCTCCTGTTTTGATCGTTGATTTAGAAACAATCCTCCACTCTTTTCACATCAATATTATCCCCAGCATGACATAGAGGTTTTCTCCATTGGTTTATCTCATTATCACCACTCCAGATTGTTTTCGTTACAGAGCGCGAAAACTCAAAATAACATTACAATTTGGTCCAATTTTAGACATACCACTCCAGAGTTAAACTGAAAGTACCAATGCTCATCCGATTATTTGATGGTGCGCCATCTGTTCCCAAGGACACACACTCCAGCATCGAGCATTTCCCGAATAGGTGCAAAGCCAAGCATATGCATTGCTGCAGCAGGGCAATGTGACACTTTAACATCTGCTTTTGCAAGAGAATGAACCTGAAAACAGATGGAAGAGGCCATTGGAGCTTAATAACTAGTCATGGAAAATATAAAGGAGAGGCCACGACAAGTAGCAAAAATATTGAAGAAAAAACCAACTTAATGCTTAGACCATAAACTATCCTAGTTTCTTACCTCATCCTCAAGTCACCCAAACAGAATGTGCTGCCAACAAATTATCTCCCAGGAAATTAATTTTTTCAAGTTATGAAACTGTTCCATAATCAATGCCTCGAGTGATCGCCACAAGCTGATTCTCAAACGCTATCTCTGCAACATGCTAGATTCAAATGCTTCACCCTTTATCCTGAATTTCCCAACCTTGAACACAACAAAATCAATTTACTATTAAATCTGCAAGTGAGAGACATAGGGATACCATGTGAATTCCAGTTTTAAGTTCTTTAGCTGCATCTCTTGTTT
>JAUOBV010000013.1:345326-357204 GCA_032360425.1 Rubia occidens
CTCCTCTCTCTTCTTTTTGTCGGCCGATCATCATCTTTCTGCAGCTCCAAACCCAGCCATTTTCAACAGTTTTGACTTCCTTCTCATTCCACTTACATTTACACGCGTCCTCTGCTATCTTCTCCTACTCCGACGACCACCTGATTCAACCATTGACACCCCGCAACCTTCGCCCTTCAAACCCTTTTCCTTTCTTCTTCTCCCAAGGGAAATTTCTCTGATTCATAATCTCTGCATCTTCTTTTTCCTGCAATTTCTTGTTCAACCTTGCCCCCTCTGAATTGGGTTTATTGTACGTGGGGAAATCGCTGCAGATTCTTGTTGTTTTCGGGACAAAGATTCCATCTTCCCTTATTTTTGTTTCTGGGCTCCGAGGATATCGTCTCGTCTCTGTTTTTCTTCTTCTAAATTCTCTGGTAACACCCCATTTAGTTAATTTTCTCTACTTTTTTAAATCATTGTGTGTGATTGATGGGGAAGATCTTTTATATATATATATATGCCGAGTATTTTGTGATTGGAAATGGTGGAAATTTCTTATTCATTTTTTAAATATAATTTCAGTGGGAGTATTTTAGTGGTCAGAGTGTTTGATTCTTGGAGGTAATCAAAGTCCGGTAGGTGATCAGAGTGAGTATTTTGCATCGCTTTTAGGACCCCTTCTTAGTCGTCAGTTAATCCAGTTCAATTTTTAAGCTCTTTTGGGTGTTCTGTAAAGTATGATCCAAGAATTTGTTCAAAATGTCATCTTTTAGGGAATTATTGTAATGTTTATGGAGTTTCGGTGGTATTGTATTTGTTAGTTGTTAATTGATGTCAGGTTAGTTTGTAAGCATTGATTGATGTGTAGCAGCCTTTATGACTGAAAATGTTGCTCTTATGCATTTTGATGATTGTTTTTTCGCATGTTTGTTTAGGATGCAGTGAGAGTAGTTGCCAAGATGGCGAAACGAATTGCTTGAAGAGGTGGGAATACTCTCAATGCTGATGTTTTTGTGCCTGAGAACAAGAATGTGTTTCATTTAAGAAGGTATTGTCCCTCTTGGGTAATTTTTGCTATTTCACATGCTACAAAATCCGCCTCCTAGAGAAGGTCGTATTGACCCTACAATTGGCTGAGAAATTGAAGTTCAGAGAATTGTACAGATACTTTTTGGAAGAAATTAGTATTTGGTTACCCCATTAAAAAAATATTTTACCATTAATATTAAAATAAATAAATTATATGTATTAGTGGTTACCCCATTGAAAATTTTCTGGATTCACCCCTGATTGAATCGATTACTTCCATTTTTTATCGAGAGCCCAGTTCCCAAATTTGTTTCTGTTTCGTGATTCTGTGGAGAAATTTCAGATTCTGGGGTTTAATTTTGGTGTTTTGGGTGTGTGAAATTTGTAGGGATGTTTGGCTGGGACGATAATCTTGTTCATTGGCAGAGGGAAGAGTTCTCACATTCTCAGATTTTATGAGGATATGTTCTTTATATATCTCCTTCCCCCTATCATCTTCAATGCAGGGTATGATTCGGGTTGGCGGGTTGTAATCGGGTCGTGTTTTATAGATGCTCAGTACCTTAATATATGATACATGTGAAAATTTTGATAGTGCTCTTGTTCATGTTCTGTTAGCTCGAGTTGTCGTGTCAGAAATTGTCACATATGATATATGTGAATGCTAGAAATTTGATGGTGGTGTTGTTCATGTTTTGTTAGCTAGAGTTGTCGTGTCGGAAATGGTACTAGCTCGAGCCGTCGTGTCAGAAATTGTCACAGTTAACTTGTTAAGATCGGGTTGTGTTTTATAGATGTTGAGTAGCTTAGTGCATGGTATATTTGAATGCTGGTAATTTGGTTATGGTGTTGTTCGTGTTCTGTTGGCTGGAGTTGTCGTGTCGGAAATGGTGTTAGCTCGAGTTTTCGTGTCAGAAATTGTCATAGTCAACCTGTTAAGACCGGGTTGTGTTTTATAGATGTTGAGTATCTTAGCATATGATATACTATATGAATGCTGGATATTTGATAGTGGCATTGTTCGTGTTCTGTCAGCTTGAGAGTTTTTGTGTCAGAAATTGTGGCAGTTTCCTTCTGAATTTATTTTGTTAAACTAGATTTCAGGTGAAGAAGAAGCAATTTTTCCACAATTTCTTTAACATTATGCTGCTGGTTCGTATATCTTTTATATTTGGTCTACAATCAATATTCAGTTTTATTGCAATTTGAAATTATCCATTTTTACTGGATTTGATTGCACTTGTAGGCTGCATATGGCTCTTCCCTCGTTACAATTTTCACGATTGACTACTCGGGACTTCCTCGGTTTTTATCCCAAAATTCCCTATTTTTCCATCTTTCTATATGAGTGCTCATTGTAGTTAACTTGTTGCCTCTGCAATTCAGCTATAGGGACAATTTTCTCATCAACCGATACAGTTTGCACATTACAGGTTAATCTGAAATACTGATGCTCTCATTTTATTCAATATTTTGTATTTTTTGTATGACTGAATAGATTGAATGATCAGATTCTCCATCAAATCGACATGCCTTTGTTGTACAGCCTGGTGTTTGGCGAAGGCGTGGTGAATGATGCTACATCAGTTGTACTCTTCAATGCAATTCAAAAGCTCGACGTTAACCGGTTTCAGGGCAAGCAAGCTTTCCAAGTTTTCGTCGATTTTCTCTACCTATTCTCCACAAGCACACTACTAGGAATCGCTGTAAGATTAGCTCTCGTCCATTTCATCTTCATACTTTCTTAGCTGACATTCCATGGCTTAACCGTGTTGCCTTTGATGAACGTAGGTCGGGCTTCTAACGTCGTATGTACTTAAAGGGTTGCACTTTGGCAGGTAAAGTTGCATCAACGGTAGATGTTTCTCGGCCTTTTTACATCGTGAACGTTAATAATTTAACACTTCTCCATGTTCAGACATTGCACCGTACGTGAAATAGCCCTTAAGGGAATGATGGCTTACCTGTCCTATGTTTTGGCTGAGGTATTGATGCTAAACCTTGTTATGTGTCTTAAGTCTAAACATATGTTCCTTGTCTTAAACTGTGTTTTATGTTGAACTATCTTTCTGATGTGTAGTACGTTTTAATTGTGCAGTCTGATAAGTGGTAAACTAAGATTTTGAATCTTTGCGCCTTTCTTCTTGGTGGGTTTTGCTTAAAATAGCAGAATCTGTATTACATTTAGGGATTAGCTGAAAAGTTGAATTGTTAGCTTATGAATATATTGGATATAGCTTTTATACTGCCTTTCTTTCTTTTTGATAATATGTGTACTATGCCCAAAAGAACTGTCTTTGTGATGTGTAGTGCGTTTTAATTATGCTTTATGGTAAGTGGAAAATGAATTTTTGAAAGCTCCCGTGGATATATTATTTTGGTCTTTGGCAGTTTTGGGTTTCATTGACACATGATCTGATGTTTTTCTTGGTGGTTTTGGTTTAAAATAGCAGAATCTATATTAATATAGTGAGTAGCTGAAAATTTGAAACTTTAGCTCATGAAGATATTGCACATAGCTTTTTTTTGTTTTTATTTTTTCAATTTCTGTGTACTATGACCAAAAGAACTGTCTTTGTGACGCGTAGTGCATTTTAATTATGCTGTTTGATGAATGGTAAACTGAGATTAGAGGGTTTCTGCAGGTTTTTTTTGGACTTTGGTAGTTTTGGGTTTCATTGACTTATGATCTGATGTTTTTTTGGTTGATATGATCTGATGTTAATCTATCTTTTATATGGATCTGATGTTATTCTTGCAGCCCTTATTGGTTCTGTTGTAGTTGAGAAAGGGCGATTACCAACTATTACTGAATCCCTCACCGGTGCCTTCAAGGTAGTCCCTAAGTTATATTCTATTTAGGTTCACTGAAATCTATTGTTTCTAATCCATATTATGTTTTCGAGATTTGAAATAACATGTTCTATTTGTGAATGGCAGGTTCCGAGGACACTCAGTGGAGGTGAATCTGGCAGTTCAAAGTCAAAATCCGATGATGCTTCTGTAACACAAGGGGTTCGTACCATAATTGTGATGAATATGTCTGTTTAAAATTTTGAAATATCGTTCAATCCTTCAGTTGTTTCACTAGAGGAATCATATTTATGTAACTAAATAAGATATTTTGTTATTACAGATTAACGACCTCCGTCACCAGCTGCAGCTCTTGGAATCAAACAGGTAGTCGATAGTGGTTATGTCGTCTGGCTCTGGTGGGTAATTCGATTATGTTAATTTTACTTTAAGTTGATACTTTCTCGCAGTTTTTTTATCCATGGAACTTTGGCGGTAGAACGAGTTGTTTCCATTTAGTGCTTACAATGTTGGCGGGAGAAACCATTAATGGGATTTTCTTGATTGATTCACCTGGTTTTATGAGTTTAAATGCGCTTTTAACTTCGAAAGATTAACATATTCACTTTATCTTAGTTAATAAGTGTTTAATTGATATTCACAAATTGATCTTTTTGTTCCCACCTTTAATTGTGAACTGTTGGTCTTGAATACTCAATTTTAACATAGTATTGTTGATCTCAGGTGCAGGTTCTAGCAAATATAGCGTAATCATTGTGGTTGTAGTTGTTGGATATGGCTATGTTTGGTGGAAGGTAAGTCAGTTGACTCGCAATTCCTGGTGTCAATTTGTTCGGATTTTTCAGGGTTGATAAATTATCTACCTAATTTAATTTTACCTTTTTCAATAATTGCCATACTTGCAGGGTTGGAAGCTCTCTGATATGATGTTCGCTACCAAACGTAGCTTGAACGATGCATGTGGTAATGTCTCCAAGCGACTGGAGAATGTTTACCAAATAATTGATGTAAGCTATCTAGTTTGCATAATACTGTTTGGAGAATGTTTCATGGGTTTCTAATATTCAGTAAGTTTCTGTTTTTTTCAGAAAACAAAGCGTCAGTTATCTGCAAGAATTGATAGCGTGGATGGTAAAATAGATGAATTTACAGATAATAATGTTGCCACAAAAGATGAGGTGGGTGAAAAAAACACTTTGTCCGCGCAAGAATTTTAGAAAATGCCTACAAGGGACTATTATTCTTCCATTACTCAATAGTGTTAAATTACTTTTACAGGTATCTAAACTTGGAGGGGACCTGAGCTTGATGGGTACCAATTTTAAGTCGGTTCGCGATTCGATCCAAAATCTGGTAATTAGTCTGCACTTATACCTTTACATGTGACATTTCTTTCTTCCTGGCCTGTAGACTCATAAGAGCTCTTAACGTCTTGCAGGAAACCAAGCTCATTAGTTTAGAAGGAAGACAAGTACGGTCTTTTCGTTATTCATGCTTGAGCTGTATATTTATAATGATTGCTTCTTTTTGGGATTGCACTCTGCATTTGTGTTCATGGTCAATCACTTTGCAGGGCGAGACGTTCTCCAATATTGGGAAACTGGTGAACACTGTTAGGAATTTTGAAACTAGGAGCAACAAACCTCTTGAGCCTATTGAGGTAGGTGAAACATCTCTCCAGACTAATTAGTCCATCACCAGTTCTTTGGCGCCATATCCTTAACATATTCTGTTATGTAGGGTGTTTCCCGAACTTCATCTGTGCCCGCACTGGAAAATTCCAAATTAGCTCCAGCTAGGGTATGTTTACGGCTTCTCTAAGTGATTTGGTATTATATTTTAAGTAATTCAGAGCTTTACCATGTCTGACTTTTGTGCTTAATTTCAGGCCCTGTCTTTGCCTCCCACTTCTCCAATGGGGCCTTCGACTCCATCTCCCAAAAACGAAGCTTCACAGGTTTGCGAGACAGTTTCAAATGGCCTCGAAATCGTTGAGCTCCCGAGTCAAAGCAGTGCTCCACCTTCCAGCAAAGCTCCTCCTGCAAATGAATCTTCGAGCTCGTGTCTCTTTGGTTTTATTCCGGACAGGGCTGCATCTATGGTGACGAGAAGCTTTAGCTTGACAAACTTTAAATCGAAGCTCTCCTCCAATATTCAAGGTTAACTGTGGTATTAGTAGATGCATAGCCCTATAATAAGACTCTCTTTTGGCCCGGAAAGTTCTATCATACTTAGTCGAGGATCCCCGAATTTTGTAGCAGAGCTGATATTCTCTTTTTATGGTTACTTAGGATACATGAAGTGTAAATTGTGGCTGTGGCACTGTTGTTCATAGTAGGTTTTGGGGGGGATCTATGGTTTTTCAATAGGCTTTGTTTCTGGTGAAGTGTAGTTCATGTCCTGAACACTTTATTTTTGGGCACAACTATGTAAACGAACATCATGGGTAACATGCTTTCTCGTACCCAACAATATAAAAGACGATGCTAGTTGTAGGTATTTGACACCTCTTGTTTCTTAGTACCATTGATCAAGCATTGAGCAAACTACGCGTCAAGTGTGCTTGATCTCCTCAGTAACGTCAAAGATCTCGCCATATAAACTACGGGTATCATTATAAAATTCACATGAACACGACGTTATGAACAGACTGATTTCACATTTATGAAATACCGAATGTATGTTCAAGGAATATTGTTACTACAAGGTTAATGAGAGGTTAAGTGCAACTAATAATATTTAACTTTTTGAAAATATTGACGCGTGGAAAAAATACTGAAAGAAAAAAAGGAATGACATTAAAGTAGACAACTAAAATATTTACTTTGATATTATAAACTTTAATGAGTTTAATGTGCACTTGTTGACAAACTATTTTTATAGAACAATTAAATTTGACATGACTAATTGGCATATTTTAAAACCAAACTATACTTAATATCTAATTCGAAACTAAATTTAAAACTGCCCTTTTCATCCCATAACTCATTGTAAAAATCAATTCAAATAAAGGTAAAAATTAAATTTAAACTCCTAAAATCCAGCATTAGCGCATTGGACCCAATGTACGAGAAATGAGATTTAGGGCCCAGAATATGGGCCCACAGTCGAGCCTCTATGGACCCAAATAAATTGGCGGGAACGAAAAATAAAGTCCCGCGCTTCGTCAGTCACAACACAAAAACAGCGCAAAGAGTGCTCGAATTTTTTTAACCTGACGTGAAATGGAACTGGTTCCGTCTCATCCGAAATCCGCCGCCGGAGCCAATGACGACGCCGTTTCAACTATTCCTTTGTACCGTTCAGCCCCGGCTCTCGAAGTTCGACTGGAGGACTTCGAGGTTTTTGCCATCGACCGTCTTCGAGGTTAATTTCCCCCCCAATTTTTTCGATTACTGTGTGGTAATTTGATTTTAATCCAGATACACTCGTACTAGCTTCTCAAATTCGAAATACGATCAAATTAGATATGGTCTGATTTTTATTTAATTATCAGGTGTTTTTGTGAGTTACTGTGTTAGATTCTAGTTTTATTTGAAATAAAACTTATTACTGCAGAAAATTGTGTTGTTATTGTTAGGAACTCAGGATTAATTATTGGAGTTTGTATTTTTTCATTTAATAAGTCGGGTGATTTGTTCCTAACATAGATGTTGCTTTATTTGTTGTATACTGGAAATGAAGTTCTGAAAGGAATCTCGGATGCGTTATCGCGTGGGAAGAAGCCCGATGAAATGGAGAATATGGTACTCATTTTGAGGCTGAGATCAATTGGCCTGAAGTTGTGCCTATTCTTAGTGTTTTAGTTGTTTTTACTTAATATGTATAAATGTATGTGATCAGGTTAAGGATTTGTGGAAGTTGCATATGGGGCATTTGAATGCATCCGAAGAGCGTGAGAAGGATATCATTTCACACTTTGTTCTCCGTCTTGTCTATTGTAGGACGTAAGTTTCTCCCCTTTTCCTCTTATGCCTTCAGAAATTTTCTGGAAAGCTGTTAATGCGGTGGAATGTTACAGGGAGGAGTTGAGGAAATGGTTCCTTTCGATGGAGACTTCTTTGTTCCGATACCGTTTTCGGCATTTAACAGTTGAATCCCAGGTATTGTTGGAATAATTTATTATTGCTGCCATCCTTGTGCATTTTATAGGTTTGAATAGTTATTATAAGGTATAACGCTGATAATTTATTGCGGCGTATATGTTTGCAGGGTGCACTTGTAACAGAATTTAACCTTCCTTATAAAACTGTGAGCAATGCTGAGTATGAGGTAATTTAATAGTCATCTTATCCCACACTCTGCCTAACATTAGCGAAGGAATATAGGTGTATTGTGAATTATCAGAGTTTCATTTACCATTTTTTTTTACAGAATGTGAAAGAAAAACTGAATCAAGTATGTCGTTCAACTGGGCAAGGTATTGTTTATGTATTCATTTGACTGTTTATCTTATTATTGGTGAAATCAATATTTTGACCTACTGAGTTTCTTATATATCTGGCCCCCATTTTTTGCAGCTGATTCTGTATTCTACAAGGTAAAGCCCTCATCCTTGCTTTTGGCCTGTTGGGACTACTTGTAAAATTTGATGTACTGTAATTTGAACAATCAATGTGAACAATAATGGTGAATCAACATGTGTTGGAAATCTTGGTAGTTTTTTTATTGTAGACAATGCCTTGTAAAGATCACCATATTTTACATTATTCTTACATCGGTTAGCGTCACTCTTTACTAATGTTTTGGATTTGATTCCTAAAGGTGCCATTTGAAGATGTTCCAGAGCTTGTGGCAACCCGTCGAGTATATCTTCTGAAAGGCCAAGCATATGTTGGTAGGAGCCAGGTGAACATTGCCAGTTTACTGGAAAGTTCTGATTGGTTCATAACACATTTACATCTATCTCATATGATCAATTTTTAAATGACTTCTCCAGGTTGTATCTCTTGTTGTCCAACAGTTCCGGACGCTTCTTTCGAAAGCGCTTGTATTGACAAATAGGTCAGTATTCTTCTGCCTTTACTTTCAATAGTTTTTTTATGCTGGGAAACCAAGAAGTATATCCATATGAAATAGCTAGGCTTAATCAATGGTTTAAGAACAGACAACTGATTAACAGAAAACTCCATTCCTTCATCTATCACATTACATAACAATATGCAATTTGGTTGTAGAAAATGGACAACTATGATCAGGGAACAAGAAAAAGATCGTCTGACCCCTGTAAGTGTAACTGTTTTTTCTGAATTCATTGCTTCTGAATACTTTGAATCTGACTTGTACTCGTTCTTCTGAAGCTAGTTGAGTCCTTATCCTCGAGCTATTTGGGTCCTGATTATAGTCAGGTAAATTTCAGCTGTATTCATCATTTTTATCCATTCTAGATGGACTCCATTGAGGTGTAACTGAATGTTGATCTGTTGGCTGATACTTATATGCAGCCAAGAGAGTATGGAGAAATTTCCTTGAAAGACATAGACCAAGTGGCTATGACATCTTTTCCTCTATGCATGCGCCATCTGTTTGAAAAGGTACCTATATTCTGTTTCTGTTATCAATGTTTTTTTGTGGGTTCTTCTTGGCTACTATGAACTATCCATTAGTTGATGATGTTTAGTTAAGTTGTGTATTTCTCTCTTTTTGATCGAATGAATTGGTTCAGAGAACTTATATGGCTTTATTGCAGTTAAGAGAGGACCATCATTTGAAGCATGGTGGGAGGATGCAACTGGGTCTCTTTCTCAAGGTTTGTATGTTAATGATGATCAATAGAAATCCAAATGCATGGATTTTAAGATATACATGAAATGGTTCTGTTTGTTTGTGGTGGATCATGAATTACTTTAAGCACAGTAGAAACTGACACCTGAAATCAAGCCTTGTTTGTGAAAATGACGTTGCACATTCTCATGTTGCAATAGTGGGTTCACATATGAGTATATGGTGTGCGTGTGTATGTATGGATCTATGATCGTGTCTCTACAGATCATATACAAGCGCATGTTAAAAGGGGATTTATCAGAATATTCTGAGACCATTTTCTGACCGGTTATCTACTTGTAGGGTGTTGGATTGAAGTTGGATGATGCTCTCGCCTTCTGGAAATCAGAATTCTCCAGAAAGGTAAGACACGATTGTGTGAACCTTCAAAAAATCTCTATAGGCTTACCTTCTTATTTTTGGGAACTATGGTCTCTGTGCCTCTTAGAGAAGCAAAAGAAATGAATTAAGCTTCGGTTTGTAGCTCTTTGGAAATAGGACGCCCTGCTCGTAGAATCTTAAGNNNNTTATGTTCTTACAGGTTGGTGTTGAGCGATTTGACAAAGAGTATGCCTATGGCATATGCCATAATTATGGAAAAGAAGGGAAGAGAACGGTAAGCTCTTTCAAAGTCTATTTCTATAGATTAAGTGTTCTATTTCTGTCCACAACACTCAAGTTCTTCTGTTGAATTGTAGGATTATACACCCTATTCATGCCAAAAAGTCATATCTTCGATGCCGAGTAATGGAGATCACCATGGCTGTCCTTATCGTCATTTTAGGTCCTCCTTTTCTTGTCTGTTATGTTATCAGAATTTAGAAATATAGGCTTCAATATCTGTTGCTTACCTTGTTTCACATCTTGGTTGAGCAGTGAAGAGAATCTGAGAGCTGCCCTTGGTAAGATGGGAGTGAGCAATCGTGCACTTGAGGATGTCATGGACAAAGTGCGAAACAGACATTATCAGGTAGATATTTGATTCGGGCTGCTTCTGTTTACTTGAACTGTATGTTCCTTCAGAGTTGAATGTATAATAATGTTTTGAATTGAACGGTCAGTTGGCATGCACCTTGACATTTGAAGCCGTTCATAACTCCTCTTGTGATGCTGGGATAAATCATCCAAACCAGTACTTCATTGACAGCAAAAAAATCTTAGAGTCAAAGGTAAGCTTCATGGTCTTCATGCATGACCACATGTTTTGATTGAACTCATTCTAAACTTCCATCTTGCTCGGTAAATCTCAAGTTTGGCTACTATTACTTGTGTATCTGCAGAATCCCCCCAACCCTGCATGATCTGCGGCTGTGTGTTCTTGATGCCCATTCTCATATGTTTTTTTCATAGCACCGGTAAGTTTTGTTTCCAGAGGCCTTGTCATTTCTCGAACCAGCATTCCGCAGACTACTTTTGATATTCATGCACCCGCAAAATACGAAGAAGCTCATGTGGTTATATTGTGCAGTGGAATTTATGTGGAACCAGAGGCAAATATTTCTCTGCTTGCTGTTGAGATGTTTGAGGAAGACTACGTCCGAAAAAGAGAGGTAAATGTTCGTGTTTCGCGACTAATGGACAGAGTGGGGATGATAATACATATAGTCCATTCGCTCTATCGTTAAATTATACCGAGTCTTGAAGCAGTTGGAGGCATGTAGTAGGGAAGTTTCAGTACATGTACTATTTGAACAAACCGTCATCGTGTTTTCTGTCTGTGATTCAATGAAAGGAAAGAGTTGCGCACATAAACTTTTCTTGCTTCCTACTAAACTTAATGCACCATGTTTTGTAGTATATGGGGTGGTTGATGCTTCTCCTTTCTCTAAAGTGAGAAAATCTTAGGTCGGTTGAGATATGTATGGTGGTTAAACTACCATTTGGGCCAACTTTTAAGCTGATATTCCTTTCTAATTTGTCCCACATATATGGTGGTAACATGTAATAATGTAACCACTTTTGTGTTGTTTTTATTCTCCACTCACAAGCCTAGCTACTCTTGTTACTGTGCTCTGGAAGATTTATTGTTCACTGTAACAACTTTATAATCCGAGAAATGATCTTGCGTAGGATCCGATTTTATAAACATCGACTCTACTGATGTCTGTGTTTCTTGTGGTGTTTGCACTTTCTGGCTTTCTGCTTTGATGTCTGTGTTTATTGTGAGATTCCAGTTGAATTAAAATGTACTCACTTTTGATTAAGAAACATTGAAGTCATATAAAAGAGTCCGTCTCTTGAAAGACGGTCTTTCCATAAGTCATGGAAAAACCAAGGTTTAAAGTGTAAA
>JAUOBV010000013.1:393716-417537 GCA_032360425.1 Rubia occidens
TTTTGTGATACATTTCTCAGTACAAGTGTTATCGATGTCTTGATCCTCTAACAAAGTAGGAATACATCACTCGTTATGCTCATTTTGATGAATCCTCCTTTCCGGGTTGACGTACTGGTTCTGTTACAGATGTTTCTTCACTGGATGTATCAGTTTTTTTAGAGCCATCATCAGTTCCGTCGGTGGTGTTTGAGCCATCCTCCTCTTCGGATTTGCCCATTATTTTGGAAAATTCTTCTTTCTTGGCAGCCCAGGATTATCGATGGCCAGGACTGCTTGCAGACGCGTCCGAGTTTCCGCCGTCTACCATGGCCGCGAGTGGGCACCACGCACCGTCGTTGCCTACCGCGCGTCTTCTACACGCGCCGACCCCGGCTCCTCCGGTTGCCTCGCCTGCAGTTTCTCTGATGCTGTCATCGCCCGCATCGTTGCCAGAATTGCCCTCCGCCGACCTCGGTTTCCATGCCGCCGCCGCCGCCCTCGGGATTTGGGATTTCTCCTGTTTTGGCCCCGTATTCTCGGCATCCGATGGCTACTCGTTCTCGTCCTGGATCTTTAAAGTTCAAGGATTTTTCTGATTATGATATCTATGGTTTACTCAGTGCTTTATTTACAAAGACTGAGCCTCGTAGTCATCGTTATACGGTTAAGGATCTAGTCTGGGTTGCTGCGATGGATTCTGAAATGGATGCTCTTCGTGCGCAGAAAACTTGGGAGCTGGTTCCTCGTTCTCCACAAGTTAATGTTGTTGGATCAAAATGGGTATATCGTTTGAAGTACAAATCTGATGGCTCTCTTGCTCGTCATAAGGCCAGGTTAGTTGCTCAAGTTTTTCTCAATTACCTGGATTTGATTATGATCATACGTTTAGTCCGGTGGTGAAGGCATCCATTGTTCGCATTGTTTTATCAATATATGTCACTAGAAATTGGCCTTTGAGACAGTTTGATGTCAAAAATGCTTTTTTAAATAGAATTCTAGATTCTCCGGTTTACATGGAGCAGCCAGCTGGTTATAAAGATCCTATGCGTCCTGATTTTGTTTTTCGTTTACGCAAGGCCATTTATGGGTTGAAACAAGCATCTCGCGCTTGGTTTCAGCGTTTTAGTACATTTTTGGCTGGCCTGGGTTTTGTGTGCAGCTCTGCGAATACCTCCTTGTTTGTTTTCTCTTGTGGTACCTCTTTCTTGTTTATGTTGATGTCTTATTCTTACCGGGAATGATGGTCAAGTCATTAGCGAGTTTATTGATCAGGTTAATCAGGAGTTTAAGATTACCAATCTTGGCACTTTGCAGTATCTCCTGGGTTTGGAGATTGTCCAGAATTCCGATGCCTTATTTCTTGGGCAAGCTAGATATGCCAGATATATTTTACTGCGGGCTGGCATGGAAAATGCATCGTCGGTCGCCATCCTTTCGTGGCCTTCTCGCAGCTTTCCAGTACTGTCGGCAAGCCGTTTGAAAATCCTACACTTTATTGTTCTTTGGTTGGTGCACTACAACATTTATCCATCACGCGTCCCGATATTTCTTATGCTGTAAATACGGTCAGTCAGTATATGCAGGCTCCTACTGATGACCATTACCAAGCTGTCACTAAAATTCTGCGTTATGTTCGTGGTACGATGCATTATGGTTTTCATTTTTACAATAATTCTTCCACTTTTCCAGTTTTGGGTTATTCTGATGCTGATTGGGCTCGTTGTATTGAGACTCGTAGGTCTACTTACGGTTACGCCATTTTTCTTGGTGGTAATCTGGTTTCCTGGAGTGCAAAGAAACAACCTACGGTCTCACGTTCAAGTTCAGAATCAGAATACCGTGCCATGGCTAATACTGCTGCGGAAATAGCTTGGTTGATGAATTTGTTGCGTGATCTGCGTGTTTCTGCCAGTGCACCCCCTATTTTGCTGTGTGATAATAATAGTGCTCTCTTTCTTGCTCAGAATCCAGTTTCGCATAAGAGAGCCAAGCACATTGATATTGACTATCATTTTGTGTGTGAGATGATGTCTTCAGGTAAACTCAAGTTTGCTCATGTTTCTACAAACTTGCAGCTTGCTGATATCTTTACAAAGGGGTTACCTCGTCCTCAATTTGAGTTCTTGCATTCCAAACTTTGCATTGCTACTAGTCCTACGTTTCACTTGAGGGGGGTAATAGAGATATAGTTGATATAGAATCAGAATAAGAAAGGAATACTCTTTATGATTGGTTTTGTATATATCCTGCTATGCATTGTTTACCATTTGTACTCATTATATAAATGCATACACATAATTACAATGATTTGTGAATTTTACATTCTATCAACCAACTCTCAGAACCGAAAACCCTAAGATCCTAGCAACGGTCGTGGCTGGTTCTTCTGCTCGTTTGGAGAGAATCTTGGTCCTATTTATGGGGCCAGCGGAGTTAGTCTCATAGTAAACTTACGTTCTTAATTTCTAAGATCTGTGTTCTCTTGATGTTTGAGCATGTAACTAGGGTTTTGGATTTTTGTAATCCTTTTTAAATACTCTTTCTTTTTCAAACAAATATGCACACTTACTATTTTGTCATTAACATTGTCAAACTTTGATCACATATTTAAATAGATATATATATATATAAACAATAATATTATCGTATGTGATATTGTAGGATTCTTCGTAATAATTAAGTAGTTTCTAAATATCAACTTTTTATTTGACATTATTGAGTCCGTCTCTTGAAAGAAGGTCTTTCCATAAGTCATGGAAAGACCAAGGTTTAAAGTGTAAATTATAAGAAATCAAGATAAAACTTTCGGGTTGCATGAATCGAGTTATAAACTTTATAATTACTACGCGTTGCATAATAAAATTTTAATATTGCAACTAAGACCTTTCACTTTTTATTATTTTAATTAAACTCCGTCTTTCCATAAGGTTATAGAAAGACGGTCTTTCCCAAGACTTTGTCATTACTTATTATGACGAATTCAATAATATCATATATAATAATTTGACTGTTAATATATCTATTTAAATATGCGATTAAAATTTAATAAATATAATTTAAAAAAACTAGAGTGCAAATAGAGTTGCAATGAGTAACGTTTTGCCAATGAATACACATTCTCGGGCCTTATCTCATGCATGGAAAGTGTAATATTTAATGTTGACTAGTTTTGTAACACCGTGCGCGTTGCGCAGTTAGTAGAATAATCACTTGTATAGATCAATTGTATTGATATTTAATTATATTTTTGCGATCAAAATGATATGAGAAAAATGATGATAAAAATATATCTATTTCAGTACACTGTAAGAAAAATTGATAATTAAATTAAATATAAGATTTTATATGCTTTTGATGCTCTTTTTAGTTGGCAAAATATTGGGAAAGACCATCTTTCCATAAGGTTTAATTAGAATAACAAAAGGTAAAAGATATTAGTTGCAATATAAAAAATTATTATGCAACGTGTAGTAGTTATAAAGTTTATAACTCGATTTATGCAAACCACAAATTTTATCTCCATATATTTTAATTTGCACTTTAAACCTTGGTATTTTTATGACTTATGAAAATACCGTCTTTCAAGAATATGACTCCACAAAGAAAACACTAAACAAAAAAAAACTTAAAATATACTTTATCCGTTGATGTGATAAAAATATAGCATACTCCAGCTAAAACGGAAATCCTGTATTTTCAGAAAATAAAAACTGAAATTCGGTAATTAATCCTGACTGTAATTACAAATTTGAAAGGTAATTAATCACCTCCATTTTCACACTAATAGCCAAAACGGAAATTCGGTAAATCAGTAATTAAGAACAAGGCTTCGCGTTTGGGCGCGTAGCATTACACAGCACACCAAAACGCTGCAATGACATAAACAACGACGATACAGTAAGTCGTCGATACTAAAACTAGCATAAATACTAAACACTTCGTACTTTTCTCTCTCAAGTGGATTAATTGAAAACAAGCTCCACTTGTTTTTTTTCTTTCTGTTTTAATTTTCTCGCGTTCAGATTACCAGTGAGTTGAAATCTCCGTCGCAATTGTATGGGAAGGAGCTTTGAAGCGTGATCCTCTGCTAAATTCGGTTTAAACGCAGTCGTTTTGCTGTCTTTCGGTTTCCGGAAGGCGGCGCGGGAGCTGAACTGCTGAACGGGTGGAGTTGCTGGCTCTGCGTTGACATTTGTGTGTGAGATTTGCTGAGTTGCGAATGCGTTAACGGAAAAATGTCCGGTGAGAATTTCATGAAAAGTGTTGATGAGAAGTGAATGATTTCAGTTTAATTACGTTCCTGAATTATGAATTCCATGGTTCGAGATTTGCAGTATGCAGTGAAATGAGCTCAGCTAGTTGAATCGATTAAGTTTTGTGTGTGCTCTCGTATGTTTTGGAATTTTATAACAAAACTAGTGGCGTGATTATATGATCAGTTTAAGGATAGGAGTGATCTCAAAATTGTGCTTAGATGAGCTGAGCTTCTGTCTTACCCTTATATTATACTATTAGGTTTTTCACTGTTGAGAGTGTATTTAACTTCATCAATTGGTTGGTTCAGCATGTGCTTAAGGATATTTTGGTGAAATGATAAGATCTTGATTTGATAATTCTATTAATTCATTCAAGTTTTGTTCAACTTTTCACTTGTTTTTTCCTTGACATTGTGTATTTGGTTTATTTATTGTAACGATCAAATTTTAATTGCTTGCTTCTATGTTGGATTTCAGCATACAATATAAATGAACTGGTTAGAGAAGCTCAATTTCGGTGGCTGAAGCCCACTGAAGTACTCTACATACTGCAAAATCATGATACTCGAATGATTATTCAGGAGGTACCTCAGCTACCCGGAAGTAAGTAAAGTAACAGTATGTTGGTTTAAGCATGTCTCCTGTGTATACTTGTATTGACTTGTATCTGGAAAATTTGTTTTGAGTAATCTAGTTCTTGTTAATGCAGATGGATGTCTTTTTCTCTATAACAAGAGGGTCCTTAGGAATTTCCGTAGAGATGGTCATAGTTGGCGTAGAAAGAGAGATGGAAGAACGGTTGGTGAAGCACATGAACGCCTTAAGGTTGGATATTTTGGTTTACTGGATTTACTTTCCCAACTTAAGACTGATTAGAAATATAGGCCCTGTTTAAATTTCATAATACTAACCATTGTTGGCGAAGCACATGACTGATCCAATTTTTTCTTTTCTGGAACTCCAATAGTGGAAACCTTTTCATTCTGTTCAGAGATATTCTATAATTATCTGAGTACTAACGTTCATGGCTTCTTCATTATTGAAATATAATACCGTCTTGAAAGTTTGTCTGGCTGGTTAATTTTGTTTCATCTGGTTTAGATTATGCAGTTTCATCTTGCAGTTTTTGTTGTCTAGGTAGGAAATGTTGAAGCTCTAAATTGCTATTATGCGCATGGAGATCCAAATCCCAATTTTCAGAGACGCAGCTTTTGGATGCTAGATCCGTAAGTTCGTCTTAATTTAGGTGATTAGTGCTAGTTTGTGAATTCATAGCCGATCCTCCCCAATCACATCACAGCTATATTCCCCTTCCTTTTTATCTTTTTATTTTTTCAAGCTTTTTGATAAGTAATTATAATTTTGAAATCATGTCACTCTTAATAATGTCTTCCATGTTTGGGCAGGGCATACGAACACATTGTTCTGGTACACTATCGAGATATACTTGAGGTGAGTGTTCATTATCGAGTTGGAGTGGTAGTTGAATTACTGTTACTGCTGGCAACTTCTTACTTAGTGGGAAAAGTTTGTGCATTCTATCTGGTTTTATTTTTTTCTTTCATTGTAACGACTGAGGGCTCTTTGCAGGTGTAATTGTGACTCCTGCTAACTGCCTTTTAAAACCTGTCAATTGTCATACAATATTGTTAAGGATGGACTTGTTTTCTGATCTGTTGGTAGAGAGTTCTTGAGCTTTGTCTTGCGTCCTTGAAGCATATATTTTATTGCTTGATGTTCTTATTTACAGTATCAAGTTCTCAAACAGGAGCCCATTTTTCAGACTACGTACAGTCTGCAACAAGTTTTACAGTACAGTACATACAATACATTTGTTTACATTTTCTCCTACACACTTAGTTTATAGCCGTGATTCGTGAACCATAACCATACTCCCTCCGTCCCGGCAAAATTGACCGATTTACTGTGCACACGGTCTTCAATGATCATGTTTGACCATCAATAACTCTAGTTACATATACCAATTCCGTATAAAAAGTTGATATTTAAAAAATACTCCCTCTGTCCCACTTTAAATTGCATATTTACTTTTTCACGGTCTTCAATCAGCATGTTTGACTGTAAATATCTCTAGTTACGAATAATAATTTTGCATAAAATTTTAATATTTAAAAATAGATGTTAAGACAAATCTAACAATATCTCACATGATGCATTTATTATTTATATATTAATTTATATTTATGGTCAAAATTTTCAAAGTTTGACTCTCAAAAAGTAAATAAGCAATTTAGAGTGGGATGGGGAGTATATGTTAAGATGAATTCAACAATATATCACATGATATATTTATTATATGTATATTAATGGTCAAAGTTTGGCAACTTTGACTTTGAAAAATAAACATATGTCACTTCTATTAGGACGGAGGGAGTAAGTGTTTTGTCGTTAAGCTTTTCTCTTTATTTCTCCCTCCGCTGTTCTCCTTATTTCTCTCTCCATCGTTCCTTTATTTCTCCCTCTGCCTTAAATCTTTTCTCCACTGGCCTCCACCATCACCCCCATGCCACCCTCCACCATCACCCTCACGTCGGCCTCCAAAGCACTTGCATCGCTAGTCTCACCTCTGCAACTCACGCCTCTTGCCTCTGCCACATCGCTGCCTAGAGAAGGTTTCCACCGCGTTGCTGCCAGGGCTCCGTATCGTCTCTTCCTTGAGAAGGGCTCCATCGCATCACCCCTGGAGAAGCTCCGTCGCGTCGCCGCTGGAGTTTTGCCCCTGTTTTGTTTTTTTTGTTCACTAGTGAAGAATGGCCTATTAAAGGCGGAGTTCAAAGGCAGTCCCACTCAATTTCCCATGAACCACCTTCTAAGATAGGTCAGAGCTCATAACATGTTGTATCTGGGTACCATAAAAAATCAAAGGTAGTTCCAGTTCTTTAGAAGGCGGTTTTGAATGAACCGCCTTCTATTGATATAAATTAAAGCTGATTCACTGATTAACCAACTTTAATTGTGTACCATTATAGGTGGTTGTGCAAAAGTAACTTCTAATGTGATAGGTTCCGGACTCGGAACTAGGATACGAATATGGTTCCGACTTAAGTACCACTATGGATCAGGTCTATTGAAAGGATGAGCAATGTTAAACATTCGTAACTTCCTCTGATCGTTGTTCCGAGTTCGTAACCAATTCAGGATAATTGGTCATCATTTCTTGCTTCCCTTGTTGCCTAATTACCCTGCTATAATATGCCATACCACATTTTTTGCTATTAAAAATCTGTATGGTCACTCTATAAAAAATTAAAATGAACAAAAAAATAATTTTGAACTCAATTCTTCTACCACAGTAAATTTAAGATAATATTTTATATAGTCTAGTATAGTTACAACCAAAAGAAACAGATTTCATAGCATTCCCTACGAAAGACCTACAACATGTCACACAGATGAGCATCATTTGAGTCATGGAATCTTTGACTCATTTAAGGCTCGCTCATAAGCATGTTGTTACTTTTCAAGCTTTCATAAATGATCCCTGTGTTGGCATACTTGGTTGCGAATATGTCTGAGGCAATTCCTCACGGTTTTCATAAATCTAGGGTCAAACTCCTCTGCAAAATTATTTCTCAAATAACAATAATTACAAGATAAGTCTTTTAACGTACATATATTTGGGAAAAAACAAATGTACCTTCTTGAACCCATGCTCTCTTGTGAGGTTCGGCCTCATCTGTCGTTCGATGACACCACTTGTTCTCATACAGTATCCATTTTTTCTTCATAAAGTGTTGATTGTCAGCCTTCTCCTCTACATGAAAAGCCAACATGTTCACACCTCGCAAAATCAACGTAATCAAGTTTCCATAAGGCAGATTCTTGATTAGTCTCTTCAATGTAGCTACACACATCATGTGCTTGATGTCGGGATTAACTTTGGCCCCCTGAATGATATAGTAGAACATCATAAGAGTTGAGTAATTTGGCTCGATGATGTGACCAGGAGTGGGTACTATCTACCGAGCTATTATATCATACACAGTATGTTGGTCTATTTCGAGTTCCTTTAGATCAAATTATTCTGGTCTACCTAGATCATAAGGATTGCATCGTAAATACTTCACACTACACGCAATAGGGTCAATACTAGTATATTAATCATTAAGCGGCTATCCCTCCTATGATAATCATCCTCTAAAAGCCCATCCTCCACTTGGGGGTAAACATCTTCCGGGCCCTTGTAAGGGCATTCAAGTAGTTGATTGACAATCCAATGGCTAATTTAAACATTAAACCCGTTCACCCTAGTCCAATAACTACCCGAACCCTCAACCTCATGAAAATTGACATAAAATTGACATATCTCATCAAAGTAAGCCAATTCATTAAAACTAAAAACTTTAAGGACATGTTGATCTTCAAAAAAACTAACGGGGTCCTCTAGCCCTATGCTCTTGTACACATTCAAATCTATAACATAGCAATCCAATAATTTTCCTGAATCCCTTAAAGCATTGAACCTAGTTTGAGCTTCAAAAGAATAAACCAAGCTCCGTAGCCCAGGTTCCTCGGCTGGCTTCCTCTCGTGGATTTGGATTAACGGCCAATGACACGTGTATTTGGATTTGAAGAAGACATAATTTGAGGAGATGTTTTTCGCGTGTGTTAGAGTTTGAATTTAAGGGGGGATTGAAGTTCCACTTTTGTAAATTGCTTAGGGTTCTTAGAATAAACCCCAATTTTGGCTTTTTTATATAGGACGATGGGTTCCGAGCTCAGAACAAAGGGTTGGTAATTGATCATAGGCCTGATTTTCAGTTCCTAATACGGAACCCTTTCATAACCTTTTATTGGATATTATCAAAAAAAAACATTCAAACCGTCAAGATTGGAAGATTATTTCCTGAAAGAGCAAAAGAGGTCGGAACTTAAGTTCCGAGCTCATAACAAATATTTTCGTGCTTTCTTAATGGGCCTCAGATCCTGTTTCAAGTTCATAACTGATATTTAGAAAAAATTCTTATAATCATAAAGAGCTGCAAATAGTCATATTGCTTCCTGAAAGTGCAAAAGAGCTCGAAACTTAAGTCCGGCCTCATCACAACTTCTTTCATTCTTTCATAATAGGCATATGATGCTCTTCCGAGCTCGTAACTAATATATGAAAAAAAGCTTAAAGACAGAGAGAGTTAAAGGTGATCAGTTTTTTTCCTGAAATGTAAAAGAGGTCATAACTTATGATCCAAACTCATCACAGATTCTTTCATGCTTTCATAATGTGCCTCAGATCCTCTTCTGATCTCGTAACTAGTATATGAAAAAACCTTAAAGACAAAGAGAGTTGAAAATGATCAGTTTGGATCCTGAAAATGTAAAAGAGGTCGGAACTTATGTTATGAGTTTGTAACATATATCATTCGTACCTATAGTTTAAATTATGCAACTGGGCTCCGAGTTCTGAACATCTTCTAGGAAGATATTTGTGAAGAAAGGATAGAGTTACACTATCGGAACCTCTTTGTGAAGTATGGTAATTTCATTAAATACTGCCTTTAATTATTCTAGCATATTTATGACATAAAATAAATAGATTATGGGAGAATTGAATACATTTTGATGGACAAGATATAAAACTAATAGAACATTGTGCGCATGGTCATTCAATAAATTAACGACAAGTATCCTAAACAAAATATGTTCAAATACTTAACTATTACATTCCAACCAATTGTTTTAAAATCCATGACAGATTCATCTAACATTTCTACAATCTCAGAGTCGGTCTTCTCAAGGTCAACATCTCTGTCTGAATCGAGTTCAGTCTCTGTCTCATCATCCTCCGCATAGTCGGTCTTGAAGTTGAGCATGCCCTCATCATCACTAAGCACAATATAGAGTCTGGTAGATTCGATAAATTTTTCATGCCTTGCTTCTGTCGCGGCTAGCTTTGCATTGGCGGCACTGACTTCACTTCGAAGATATGACATGTACTTTTTGAAGCTACTCATCCACAAACCTCGGCTACCTGCAAAATAAAACAAACATTTGTCAAACACATATTAAGGGAAGCTAAAAATGGAATATATTTAAAATTGAAAACCTTACAATACTCACGAGATGAAGATGCATTTGTCTTCCCCATCGCGGCATCTCTCCCTCTCTTTGCTGCCCTAGTGGACGACTTGGGAATTGTGTGTTGCACATGTACTTCCTCTTTATTCAAGCGCACATGCCTATGGTCCAACCAGGCCTCAACATAGTACTCTAGCTGCAATGGCTTGTCGACGGGCTCAACTCTCCACTTCTTAATCAACACTGTGATCAATCCACCATAAGGAAGTTTTTTTTTACCCTCTACGGCCTTCAACATATACATTAAAATCGTATGGCCCTGGTTAAGCTTCACACCCTCCATCACGTAGTAAAACACAATGAGGTTTCCTATTGTAGGCTCATGTGCATGGCCCCATGATGGTAGGGATTTTGACTAATCCACTTATAAACCAACCTACCTTCAACAGACAACACCTCTACATTATAGCTCTCTGCCAGCCGGGTGCCGATCCCTACCTATTGAAATATTTTTTTAGCCATAACCACCGGGCACAACGGGGTTACCTCTGTAACCATAGGTCAATTATGCTGATGGAAATTTTTGACCGGCTTTAATTTAGTAGGGTAAGTGTACTCACAACCTAGGGCATCATTTATTGAATACTTTGTAACGGGTATTGTCATGCCGTTTACGATTATCTGGTTCTAATTACTACAACTCTGTCTTAAATTAGCATAAAATTGTTGGACCTTATCATAATGGACGAGTTCATCTAAAAGCAATAATTGGTTAAAAATCGATGCCTCAAATTTAGTAATCAAATTCCCTAGACCTAGTTGCACAATATCTCATGCACAAATAACTTTTGGGTTAGTGAATTTTCAGATATTGAATGCCACATATTTTTACTCGGCACCCGGATTGAAGAATCTTTCTACCGTTTTGGGTTGCTCCTGAGTTGGTTGTTGACTACTGGTTGACGCATTCCCACGTCCACCACGCAATTTACCATCGTGATATCTAGGACCCATTGGCTATTTGGTTAGGAGAAGAATATATAAGATTACGATATCGCAAATGTAAGGGAAATCATAATTTGGGGATTTAGGGTTTTGAAATGTTTATGAAATCCGATCCCAATTATTTTTTATAAAGAAGAATGAGTTCTGAGCTCAGAACCAAGTCTATCGTATTTCACATAGGAAAGATGCAGTTACGCATTCGAAACACTTTCTCCGATAACCGTCTGAGTTTAGAATACATTTCATAGCTTTAAAAAAATAGGGCAATAAAGGCGGTTTACAAATGAGTAACTACATTGAATGTGTAACTACATATCTAAAACCCCTCGTAAGCCCAGGAACCAAGTTTATCGTATTTCACACAGGAAAGATATAGTTACACTCCGACCTCGAATGCGTAACTTTGAGCTCGTAAACCCTCAAAAACCCCTCCCAACACCTTCATCTTCAAAATTCTACACAAATATCTCAAAGATTCTCACTCACATTGCAAAATTTCCTAAAACCTAGTTTTCTTCTTCTATGTGACATATTCTCTTATCAATCAACACCAAGAAGCTCTGATTTTGGTTAGGGTTTTCAAAAGGTGAATCAAATGGCCTACCTAGATCATTTCAACATCTAGTCCCCACCTATTGATGGAAAGGTAAAAATAAAAATGTTGGTGTTTTATTATGTGATTAGCTTATGAATTGCAAACCCTTTTTAGTGTTCTTCCTAAGATATATGTAGATGGTGTGTGCTATTGTGGTCCTCTTATGGATTCATGTAATGTCTTCTATTATGTTATAGTGATTTCCAAGTGGAATACATTGATTGTCCATAGGTACTATAATGTCAAGGAAAATGGCTCGAGAAGAATCAACGGGTTCGCTTGAGGGACTCACTGATACAACCGGTGATGAAGATGATGAAGAAGAGGGGGTCAGCGGAGGTCATCATAACTAGGGCACACTGTAGAACTTTAGAACATAGAATGACAAGGAGTGAGTCAACGTTGTTATCATTCGACCCATGGGGAAAATGTTGCCCAAAGAGCATTCAAAGTGGTCTAGTTGGGTAGGCAAAGTGGGTAGGACAAGGGTAGACATCAAGTACGATAACCAGTACGAGGTCACTAAAGGATACCTAAACATCCTTTGGACAAAATTTAAGGTACACACTAGCATTTATTACTTTTTTATGCATCTTCCTTTATCCTTACATCTGGTATTAATATAAATTGAGGTACATGTATTTGATCTTGATTTTGTATAATTTTTATAAAGGCCATTTGAGATCGATTGTTCAAATTTTGATGATTTTAAGAAAAAAGTGATGGCCATGGTGTCAAAGAGTTAGAAAGAACACAATTACACTTTGTCTAGAGATTACATACTCTCTAGCACAAAGGGTGATCATCTGTTGTTGACCAACACGCATATTCCAACTGATAGTTGAGAAATTCATAAGAGGCGAACACTGGATAATGAGGAAAACAAAGTGATTTATATTTTTTTTTTTATTTTTGTCTGGATATTACATTGCTTGTGACATCCTAAAAATTAGGGTACAAGGATGGAAAAACAAAGTAATGCATTGGAAAAAAACACCTCATCAGAAGGGCTGCGGTGGATATGGATTAGCAGCCCTCGAAATAGTGATAGAATGTTTAGAAAAGGATGTTCAAATTTCCCTCAAGGAGGGGATTAGTGAGGAAGAGGCGAGGTCATCGGTCACTCCGATCGATGTGCAAGAGATAGATAGGTGTGATCTCTTCTTGAAGATCCGATAAAACAAAAAGGGTGGGTTTGTAAGACTTCATTTATTCATTTCTATTTGATGGGCATAATATTTCATTACTTACTATTCATGGGATCGTATTTCGTGTGCATGAAAAGTTAAAGAAATACCAATAGGAGGGGGTGATTCATTCCATCGGATAAGCACGATATCCTTTGTGAGACTACAAATAAACCCGGCCATCATGGTCGTGCTAGAAGAGTGGGATCCTTTTTGTCACAAAGAAAGGCAATTGGGATAGTTCAAACCTACGATCCGGCTAAACCATCGAGATTCCATGTGTTGCAAAAGGAAACCCTCGTTAGAGACAATCATCGGATAGAGAAATAGGAATTATTGATTCTTAAGTTGGTTGAGCACAAGAACATGGATGAATTGACACCCGGTTGGATTCCACCGTATAGAGGATCACGACACTCACTAGGAGAAGTGGAGATGAACCAACAACTCATTCTTGATCACGTGCCACATGAAGAAAATAACATTGCCAGTGCCATTGTGTCATCCCCAAAAAAGGTTGGTGGAATTAAATTATTTCATTCATTTGTATTATATTACAAAAATAATTGAAATGTGTGTGTTCTCCCTTACAATGCAGACATTGCATTTGTGTGAACTATACATTGATCGAGGTGACAAGGGTAGGTCACTAAATGTTTCCGATGGAATTCTACACGAGTCGATGCATCATCATACCGTTCCAATTGGTGATGGAATTTGTAGAGTTTCAAGGGAAAATTCAAAGGTCCTCAAATCCATATTACCAATTGCGGAAAGCGATTACAAGCGAGTGGGATCCGCACGGGGAATGTTCCTTCTATGGCCTCGTAGCCTCATTTATGCAGACCCCGTCAAAGATTTCATTTGAAGGAGAAACCAATGACAAAATCTAAGCCAATAATTAAGACGGAAAAGACTACAAAACCCCCTATCACCCGGGCACAGGTTATTAAGAAGTCGTCGCATTTCGTGAGGGTCTTATATGATTTCATAGGCAAACACCAAAGGAACTCAACTTACTTATTCTCGGGGAATGAATACATATTTAGTCAAAAGCGAGAAATCATCGCATCAAGGACTGACTTTGAAGACCTGTAGAGGTGTGACCAAGTGAACTAGATTATAATGTCCCTATACTTATTGTAAGTAATTCATTATTTCTAATTGTGCAAGTTATTAATAATTCGTGATCATTTTTTTTCTAATTGATGACATCCAAATTCATTTTGAAGATACATGTATTATTTTTCTAATCAAAAGGACAAAGGTTGGATAGGGTACTTGTGCCCGGTGTTTACTCAAGAAATTGGGTGTACTGTTCGGGAGAGGGTAGACTACATTCGCAAAAGTCTTCGACAAACATATAAAAAATTATTTGTCTCACCGTACATTGAAAGGTGAAGGATACACACTCATGTCATTAAACATAATCCACTAATACATTATTATTTTTTATATTTTATATTTTTCTCCAATGATGTAGGGACCATTGGATATTTATATTTCTTGTCTCCGACAAGAAGCGCATTTACTGGATGGATCCTCTTCACTAACAACCATCTGATGCATTCATTAAAATATTGGTGACTCTATCAAAATTCAGGGGAATAGTGGTAATGAGGGATTGAACCTAATAAAAATCAAGGTGTGATTATCTTTTCATGTCGTGAAATTCTATTCAGTCATCAGTTATTGTAATTATATGTTACTAATCTAAATTGTATTTATTAGTACAAGAAACAAGCAAATACATATGAATACGGATATTAAGTAATGTTATACACAGCAGAGTGTGTCACACATGTGCGTGAGGATTACCTAGAGATCGACGAAGTGAATTTTTAAGATAAATATTTCGAGAATGTTTTTAAGCAGTGTAACCTTTCATCCCAATTCTTATTTGTTAACTTTGCTTGTTTCAGAGATTTTTCCAAAAGTTCTCTAGCCTTATTCACAAGATGACATCAACAGCACTAGAAATTGCTTGGCTAGGTATCTCATGTACTCCCGCATCTATTCAATCAAGAATCCTAATGTGGTATTATGAGAGACTAGTATTAGATGAAATTGTTGTGCGGAATAAATTTTTTATGGCTTCTATTCTTATCTATAGATTGTTGATTTGTTAGCGTAGTCTACAGATTTTTTGATATATAGTATCATTATCACTTGTGTTTTGTGCAATATGGATATATTTTAAGAGGGTATTGAAAAGCCGGCTCATAATGAAATTGGAAAATTTTACCATCTTTTCTGATCGTAGTTTCGATGTGGGAACTACAATCCGTCAATATATAAATGGACCCAAATTCATGTTTCTCCATGGGGACATGAAGAGCAGAAGCAGTTTCGGACTCTAAACTGTTTTCCCAGAAATTGCATCTCATGTGTCAATATACCAGTGCAAATCTAGAATTCATCCCCGCTGGAGGCACAATTCCTTAAGGCCTGACGTCGATGCAAGTTCGTAACAGCATTTCAGCTGCCACTGTATGACCCCTAGTTCCATACTGGAACTCAAAAATTAGTTCCTCCATTGGAACCATAAATGTTATACGATGGTCGGATGATCAATTCTATAGTTGGAACTGCTCCTAAAGTTTGACTGCCAGAGTAAAAGTTCTGAGATCAGAACTAATCTAAGCGGTTCTAGAAAAGGAACAAATGCGGTTGATAACCATCTTTGATCCTATTCATTCAAAGGTGATTCCTGGAACCGCCTTTGATTGCAGAGAATCAAAGGCACGACCAGAGAAGTCACTCAAAAAGTGACTTCTCTGGTCCGAAGGTATTGCCTTTAATAGGCCTGGTTTCCACCAATGGTTGTCCAGATTCAGTTTTGCCCTGTTTTTGTTTTGTTTTGTTTTACTTCTTTTTTTTTTGCTTTTCCAGATTTTGTTTGTCTAGATTTTTAATTTGATTTACTGCTGGAGTTTTGCTTTTTGCAATTGTGTTCCACCGGATTCCGGCATCTCTTTTTTTAGGACCTCGGATTCAAGTTCCGAATTCAAAACTTGAATCAAATCCTAGTTAAAGCAATTTTTGAACTGCCTTTGATCGTTAATGATCAAAGGTACAGCAACAAAAGTCACAAAAAGTGATTCTCTTGTCTAGTATAACCACCTTTAATAGGCATGTTCTCCACTAGTGCGCCTACGTATAAATTTATGAATATGCCACATTTTCCCATTAATAAAAGCTTATGAAATAAGGTACCATTCTTAAGAGAAATTTTAAGCAAGCCCTTAATATTCTTAAGAGGAATTCACTAAATTATCATGTGAATAACAAAAAAGTTTTGTATATGAGTCCAGCGAGTATTGGACACAATTAGTTTATATTTCTAAACTATTCATTGATCATCGACTTTTATCCTACTATAATGCATTGACCACATATCGTGGGGAGCTTGTCAATACCTTTCGAGTGAAGACATCTCTCACCTCTTCTCGGTTATAACTAGTGTCGAAGATTGGCACCACACAATAGCCCTTACCCTCGGGTCACTCTAGACAATCGGTGCTATAAAATAGCCCGAAAGTAGCCATAAACATAAGAACCCAATACGGCTAATTCAATGTCCTACATGCGAGAAACACGGAGATAACACAATTGTATCCTCTAATAACGACTAAGAAGAATAGGCTTACATGATTAGATGTTATAAGTTGGCTACATCAACAAAGAGGTGAAACCATCCAAATTCATCCAAAAATCAAAGTAATTTCATTAATTGACAATCATAGTTAGTTTTCACCCCTAATTACAATCTTACATCAATGAGTAAGAACCACATCGACAAAAATATAATCTCTCAGGTGTCTCTCAAATTCTAGCAAGTAATCAATTCATAATCATAAACTAGTAGTACTTCCTAGTCAAATCACACATTAATCACGCAATAAAGCACAAATACAATTGATAATCAATGGGAAAAAGTAGAATAAATCAAGTCTCACAATGCCAAGCTTTAAGTGGTTACCAATTGCTCCCAAGATGATATTTAGCCTAAATAAGCAATCATAACAAAATATTCAAATCCCATGGAAAACATATAAATGTCAACATTAATGAAGAAAACTAGGGGTTTTATCTAAGGGTTCAACCCCTTACACAATGGATAAGATAGGGATTTTATAGTTCATGCAAAATAAAGAAGAAACTTGAAAAGTTGGGCTTTTGGCCTGTTTTAACGGACCGTACTATATATCATGGTTTATAAAATAAAATTCTTCATGAATCATGCTATGTGTCACGATCCGTAAAGTGGCTTTGTCCAATTGCTAGCATTTTTTAGGGGAAAATGCTATTGTATCCATAATCTTGTCTTCTCTTCAACGTTCAACTCTTCAAACTCGATCCGATCATGGATGGTTTTCAAAATTATTCTCAAAACACTTCATAAATCAAAGAATTATGACATAACTTAGTGTTTGCTTTTGTGGAGCACTAACAGCCTGACACTAACATGTTCCAAGTGCCATTCAGTGAGATGACCATAATGATTCATGATGTGCAATACATATTTTGTATTCCTACTGATGGAGATATTGCAGTTGGCATGACATGTCTTGGTCAAATCACTAAAGATATGGAGAAAGATTGTGCTGTTGGAGGAGAAAAATGAGGAATTATTAATGATAGGAGTTTTTGGGGTCATGGTGGTTTGCTAATGAAACTCCTTGGTAAGGCAAAAAAATTAAAGGCAATTGATCCATTGAGATAGGCTCACGCAATGCTTACATACTTGTTAGCAAACACACTATTCCTAACCAAGAATGCCAACAAAATCAAACCATGTATCTTTTCCCTGGTAAGAAACACAGATTAGATTTCTATGGTTAGTTAGGGATCAGCTATGCTAGCAATACTTTACAGAGAGTTAGGTGTGTCTAGTAGGGGAGACATCACGCGGATATCAGGGTGTCTCACTCTGCAGTAGGTACTAAATTTATTTTAATTTAATTTTTCATATTATATGAATAAATAATTAAAGTTAGTATCTTGCACTAAGGCCTAGTATAATTCTTGTGTAATTTTACAAAATCTAGGGATGGATTTATGAGTACTTCCCGACTCTAGCCACTAATTCACTTCCTATTCCTAGCCATGATCCACATGCTCGGTGGTGGAACCCCTTTTATATTGCACGTCTTAGAAAGTGTTCATTGCAAAATAATCGAAGATTTCTCAATGACATGACATATGATAAGTTATTACTTTGTTATTTGAATATCAAATGAGGATGTTTAAGCTGGTTGTCATTCATGTTTCATAAACTTTTGTAGGTAAATTAGTTGTCTTTTGGTCGTGGAGTTAAGGATATTATTCCTCGAACTACATTGTGTAGGTTGGCATAGTTTGGCCCTATTATTCAGCTGTAAGATGCACATTGTACAATGCGGAAAATCATCTATGTTTAGATTGTGACAGTTTCGCCACCTATATCGCATGAGGGATCGTACGACAAGGTCTTGTGAGTTGAAGTATAAAGATAATGATGTTGAATACCTTTGAAATTCATGCATTTGTTACCCTTTGATCGTCCAGAGGTACACACTATGGGAAGAGAATTATTCTCGAGTATTTTAAGTGGTATGATATAATTCCTCACACTTGTATAGAAGGACACAGACAATGTTTTTAAGCTCAGTCATCTAGCACAGATGACTAAAGAGCGGTATGCACAAACATTTCTTTTCAGTTATAAACATTTAAATATTAGTTTGATAGAGCATTGTTTTGTTACTAGTAGTGAGTAGATGCTCTTGCTTATTCCATGAAAGATGCCACTATTGATGTTCCACTTGAAGTTATTGACATGAAAGTGATGGAAAGACTTGTAACGACGGTCTGGGAAGCCTATGGTAGTAGCTTATCGGAAAATCAAGATAGGTCCCCGAGCATAGAAGTAGTTTGTTTATGCAGGATTGTTGACTCATGTTGTTTTTAAAAAAAAACATTTGTTTGATTGTGTATTATTAAGTTGTTTGTTTGAAAAAAAATTGTTGTATTGTATATTTTTATTCAAGTTTGTAAATAGAGCATGAATTACTACTTCTTAAAGTTCATAATATTCAAATAAGTTTAATAAGTGTATAATGTCATCAAATCATACAAATAAGTACTAATATCCATACACCTAAAGAAGTTCATAAAATCCATACATCTAAAGAATTTCATAAATTTTTCATCATACAAAACCAATTCATTGAGGTTGTCTCAATAATTCACCCATCACATTCCCATACTCAATTCTTGAAGTGTATCTATGTTCCAAGGACAGTAGTGATTGGTCACAGTAGTATTTCCACCCTAGATGCAACCGTGGTAGAGCATAATGGACACTTTTAAACTTTACATGTACATAGTATAAAAGGATTCAACAATTTGAGACTCTATCAATGCAAGAAATTGACCAATCATAAAATCCCTGGCATAACCAATGGACTTCTTAATGTATATCACCTTTGCTTCAACCATCTTTGTAATACTACTCCCTCTCAGCCAAAGGTTCATATTCTTTGGTCAACTTTCTCAAGTCATGTTTGACCACCAATAACTTTAGCTACATATACTAATTGTTTATAATAAAAATGATGTTTAGAAAATAGATGTTGCATGGAATATAATAATATATCACATAATGAAATCGTAATCTATGTACTAATTGAAATTTATGTTCAAACATAGCTTGAAAAGGTTGACCAAAAAAAGAAACATTTGGCTGGGACGGATGGAGTATGAAATAGACACGGAATATGTAGTGAACATGGAAATCTAACGCTGATAGCTTCCATAAGACCAAACTCTCGATTAGTCTCAATAGTTGTAGGATCCATATTCTCACCATAAATCTCACAATGACACTTTAAAGCCCACATGTGGCTAGCTTTATCCTCTTTCCACATCAAGACTTTTGCAGCCGTAAAATTCTGATCCATTGGTGTTACTTTAATTATCTCAAGCAAGGCATAATTGTACTGATTGATAATATATGTTGAATCCATTACCACCACATATGGATAGCTAATCAGCAAACCAATACACTCAAGGTTAGACCAGAAGATACTTGCAGTAATATCATATGTGTCGCTCAAGACCTTGTACCTCGTGACACATCTAGCTCCAATAGTGAGGTGGGCAAATATTTGTATAGGTGTCTCTTCAACTTCCTTTTGCACTTTGCACTTCTGAGGAATGTTGTAAAAAAATCGTGTTATCTTTCGGTCATTTCCATCAAGTTGAAGGGTACGCTCAATCTGTTGTGGATTTACATGGGCATCGGTCTTTTTTTCAATTTTTTCTCTAGTCCTGCTCACCACATCAATTTTCGCATGTCCCTCTATTATTGCATGATTGATGTGATGGCCATTGTTGATGAAAATGACCCACTCACCATTGGTAGTGTTGAAATTCTTCCACGAAAAGTGCAACCACACTTTTTTGAGGATGTGACTCTTCTCATTAAACCGTCATTATTTTCATTACGAGGCATTCCACTCTGTTGGCGGTGAATAGACACGTCAATTCTTCCGAAATTGTGTTTCTTCCTTGAAGACTTTACTATCTTGAATTTATAATCTTTTGTGTTTGCCTTCACCCACGCCATGACTTCTTCCAAGTCACTGAACTTTCTCCCGTGAAAAATATCTTCGTAGTCTCTATCCCCTTCTTCTAATATTCCATCTTCATCAACCTGTTTATTAAGAAAATATAATGAATCAATACATGCAATATAAATTTTAAAATAAATACTACCTTCATCCCACAATAAACTTTCTATTTATTTTTTGCTCAATCTTTTATGCAACATGATACGACAGCATCTTTTAATGTCAAAAATCAACTTTTACAAGTTTTTACATGAGTGATGTCATGAATAGTGTCAAAAAGAAGTTAATAATCGTGAATTTGGGAGTTTGGTGAGGGTAAATTTGGTAGATGGAATGACTATACATGAATAATTTACAAATTGGAAGTTATTGTTAGAGCGGGATATATAGTACTAGTGTAGGGTAACATGATAATGTCTTCCAAGCACGTATTTGATACCCTTTCCTAAAAGAAATTTACTTACCTACTATGAACAACAGGTTACACGGTAACTCTTTTGAGATACGAAGAAGAAACAAGTGAATCTTGGTTGTTGACAAGATACAATCAGACAAGAGTTTGCGATTTTGTTTATATCTAAAACAGAAAAAGTTCTACGCATGAAACCTTTTCATTTCTCGTACATAACTATGTCTAACACCTATGTGTAGACATTTTCCATTATAATCTTGGCTATATGCTTCTGAAATACTTGAAGTACTATCACATTGAAATGAAATAGGTGATATTGGTCGAGGCCTTTAAAGGAGTCAATGATACAATGTAGTTTGTATTAAGTCTTGAGTGTGTAGCATTTTCAATGTTTCATAGTGGTTGTATGATTCAATGCTTATACTAAGTGAAAATTCAATCTTCATGATGTTTTAATTATGCATAAGTCTTGTTTGTTTTGTCTTTATTGCAAGGTTACAAATTTTTAAACACTTATACTATAAATGGGAGGAGGATTGTTGAAACATATATAGTATTGTGTATTCGTGGTATATATAAAAAAATATGAATGGTTGTATCCACTCGTATGACATTCATTGTAGTTGTGTAAATAAGTTACACTGTATACTGTACTACAATATGAATGTGTCTCTTTGTGTACTCAAAAATAATGTACTGTTTCCAAGAATTGTGTACTTACAAATCGTACGAAGAGTGACATCCTTAAAAATCATTCTCTATGTAAAGAATGGTCTTCCACACGTATGAGGAACAAAAAAATATTTGCCTTACTTGCCTTGAAAAGGTTTCATGCGTAGAACTTTTTCTGTTTTAGATATAAACAAAACCGCAAACTCTTGTCTGATTGTTTCTTATCAACAACCAAGATTCATTTATTTCTTCTTCGTATCTCAAAAGAGTTATCTTGTAACCTGTTGTTCATAGTAGGTCGGTAAATTTCTTTTAGGAAAGCATATGAAATGCGTGCTTAAAAGACATTATCTTGTTACCCTACACTAGTACTATATATCCTGCTCTAACAACTATTTGTTGGACGGACTAAAAATGAAAGTAGGAAGTTTATTGTGGGATGGAGAAAGTACATTACGGGAAAAATAGACAAAAAACTAGTGTGTTAGACATTGTAAGCGAACATAAACTTGGTGTGTCAGCCCCATGGAGCGGACATGATAATAGTGTGTCCACCTTCCTATACAGACACAGAAATTGTATGTCAGCCAGTCTAGCCAGACACAAATTTGTCCAATCTATAAAGCGGACATGTTTATAATGTTTCCGTCTTCACATCCGAACACAAAATATGTGCATTGGCCTTGAGGTCGGGACACAAATAGTTTGTGTTTTCCTTTCATTATCGAACACAAATATGGCGGGTTCGTTCCTAAGGTCGAGCACGAGATCGGGTCATCCGTTATGTGTAGCTGGACACACCAACTTTGTGTCTGACCCGAAGACCGAAAACACTAATTTTGTGTCCGAACAAAAAGGCCGGACGCACCAATTTTGTGTCTAGCCACTTTTTGATCGAATTTTAAAAAAATTAAACTTTAAAATTAAAAAAATGCATAATATCACCAACTCAACAACCTAATTAGAAGTTTTAAAAATTAAAATATATATTTGTTCCATATTTAAGTTTCTTCAACATACAAATGTGATCTTTTGATTTCATTTTTGTATGGAATGTGGGTAGGGGTGTTCAATAGGTCGGTTAGGCGGTTAATCGGTTTTGGTTTTTACCGATTTATAAAAATTTATAAGGAACCGAATAACCAACCGATAATGTTGTCGGTTTTACCGGTTTGGTTAGTATTGGTTTCGGTTGATGTGTCGGTTATTACCGGTTATCATATATATCATTCATTTAAAATTTAAAATATAAATCCATATTAATATTGATTACTAATAGTTAGAGCTGTAAAACTTGGAATATAAGGTAAAAAAATTAGAAATTGGATAATTGTGTTGCATAGGAGTTGATTAATTTTTGAATTAATATTAAAATTGTATCTCATCGATAATTATTCGTGTTTGGCACAATTTTAAGCCACATCGACTTTTTTTGCTTAATTATTTGCTTTGGGTGTAATTATTATTCAAAGATATATGGGTTAATAATATAGAGTTTAAAGAATAAATAATTTGGTTTAGTAATTTAAAGTTTTTTTATTGGGTTTGTGATCAAAACCCAAAATTTAAAGAATTAATTTTTGGGGTTGAAATTAATTAATTAATTATTATGCTATAAAATATCTTACCGGTTATTCGGTTAGACCGATTATAAAATAATACAACCGATAAAGAAATTGATTAACCGACATAACCGGATAACCATAACCAATATTAATCGATTAACCAATTAACCGGTAAACCAAATTAAATAACCGTTCGGTTATGACCGGTTATCGATTTTCCAGTTTTTTTTAACACCCCTAAATGTGAGGGTGAAGTTTTTTTATGGGAAATGGGAGGTCGTCGTCGTACCTCTCAAAGATACTATTTTTAAGCCATTTTTGCTTACTAACTACAACGACAGTGGATATTCCCAAGTGTTCGCTTATAAAATGGTAAATACTATGCTAGATATATAGATATACATACATATAAAAGCACATAAAGAGGAGAGTTTTGGTTTGGTTTTTCCTAAGTTGTGAATTTAAAAGCAAGCTACACTAACGAAGCATACATAA
>JAUOBV010000013.1:417637-430898 GCA_032360425.1 Rubia occidens
ATCCATTATTGGATAGGTTCATGTTCATATATATACCATCACTTAGTATCTCTCTTTATGAAAGGTAAATCCCCAACATTCGATATACATCTCCATAAAACAATATGTTCTCGTATCTTATGTAGGTTTTGTCAACACAATTTTGCCAACCGTTGACCACATTCATCTACTTCATCACCTAGTAAATGTACATTGGATCATATTCAATGCCCTTTTCGTACAAGACTGTTGTTTAAGACCGATAAACTGTTAGTGTTGGGAATTTGTGTAATATAATCAGTCCACAGGTTTATTACATTATGGATGAAACTCGTGAATATGTGCAAATGTTTGTTGTTGTAGCTAGATGGGTCCATATAATCGTTCTTGGACTGTTCCACTATTTTTAGTGAAGTATTAGAGCAACAGCACGCAGTTGCATGCAAATAGAACAAATAGAGCAGTTGCACACAGTTGTTGTCAGCGCTCAATAACAATTCCAAACAAAAAACCGTTGCTACATTTTTAACTGGTGTCAATATTGTAACGATGTGAGAAAACTGGTGCTAACCAAAACACCAGTGCAAAATTTGTCATTGGTTTTTTGGACCGGTGATTACAATAAAATCAGTACCAATTTAGCACCGGTTTCATAAAATCGGTGCCAAAAACTGTAGCACCAATTTTCTAACTAGTGCTAACTGTAGCACCAATTTTCTAACTGGTGCTAACCGAGAAAATCGATGATAATTCTAGCACCAGTTTTTCTGACCGGTACTAGTCTGAAAACCGGTGCCATTTTAGCACCAATTTTAAAAACCGGTGCTAACTAAAAACCGATGCTAAATGTAGCACCGATTTTTTAAAAACTGGTGAAATATTTTCACCGGCTACTTAGGCAAAGGGTTTTTGGACCCCTAAAAACCGGTGAGAGAGTGTTTGTATTGTGATAGTGTTTTCCATGAAATTACTTTTAATTTAAGCACTTGACAATAATATTGTAAAAGTCATATTATCGCTTCAAATTATTTAGGTGTTAATTTCAAGTTTATGACTTAATTGTTGGACTGAATATTTAACTTCTTCTTTTTGGTAAAAAAATGGAAAAAAATTATGTCTCACTGAATAATAAGTAATGAACGGATTTTTTATTAAAAATTTTTTGGAACTAAGATAACTTTTCCATTGAACTCATCAAACAATTACAGCTCCTCCATGTCTCCTAGTTTGCTTCAACCATAAGTTTTGCACAAAACTCCCTAAGCATAGGTCTCATCCATGCTCTACATACTACATGTTCCACTATGTTCTTTGTTATTTGTACATCATTTACATTGTCATTAAAACATCTATCATTCCTTAAATTTCACATGCTATAAACATTTCAGCTACTGCTATTTTTAGCATCCCTTCTCTTCTGCCTTTCCCCCTGCAATTTACAACATAACCATTGCAACTCCTGCTCCTAGCCTTCAAGCTCTCTTTCCATTTGTAGTCAATCTAGCACAGCTCTCCATGCTACTCTTGTTCTCCTGCATTGAAAAATAGATGTTCCAGTGTTTCTTTTTCATCACAGAATACGCACTTCTCACCACTGTCATTCCAAATCTTCTCAGTCCATCTTTTGTAGCCATTTTCTTGTGACAACACATCCACAAAGTAAACTAAGTTCTTGGCCTTGCCTGATTGCCATAGAACACAACTTTCCATGTTACATCCTCTTGATGTTGCCTGATTTCATTGTAAACATTTCTCATCTTGAATCTCTTCTGTCCCAACTGATTCCTCCAGGCTTCAAGATTCTTCACTTTATCTTTGCACTTAGTTAAGCTCTTCAACATCCATGAGATACAGTTTGGGAATTTCATATTCAACACATCCCTACCTTTCACATAATAAGAATGGATCCATTTGATCCATAACCTATCAGGCTTCCTGCAAATATTCCACAAGTTTTTGCTCATACTAGCTACACTCCATTCCATCAGTGATATTACATTTAATCCCCCTGCCTTTTTTTTAATTACATATCTTATCCCATACCACTGGAGCTTTTCTAGTTATTACTTCTCCACCACTCCACACATAAGACCCGCAAATAGCTTTTACATGCTTCAATACTGCTTTTGGGATTGGGAAACACTGCAACCAGTAATTTTCAATAGCAAATAGTACACTCTTTACAAACTGCACTTATCCTGCATAACTAAGGAGCCTAGAACTTCAATGATTTAGCTTTTCCCCCATTATGTCCATGAGAGGCTGACATACTTGAACAGCTAGTCTCCTGCTTGTTACAGGTACTCCAAGATATTTAAATGGCATACACCCTTCCATAAAACCTGTAGTTTCCTTTATCAGCTTTTTCTACTCCTCTCCCACTGCACCAAAGTAAACTTTACTTTTAGCTTTATTCACTCTCAACCCTGTAGAGTTTTCAAATTTTTTATATGTATCCGTTAGAATTTTCACTGATTCAGCCTCCACTTTTGCTAATAACAATACATAATCAGCAAAGTTTAGGTTTATCAACTTCAGTTCTTCACACATAGGATGATATATGAATTCTCCTTTCTGCCCTGCCTTCTGCAAGCATCTACACATGTACTCCATAACAATGACAAACAACAAAGGAGATATAGAATCTCCTTGCCTCAAAACTCTCTGTTCCTGTACAAACTGAGTCAGATTTCCATTGATACTATATTTATAGCTTACAGTTTCAACACATATCATTACCTATTTAAACTGCTCAGGCATAACCAATTCTTTCATTATAAATTCCAGAGCCCTCCATTCAATTGTATCATAAGCTTTCTGACTGTCCATTTGAATCAAACAATTAAGAACTCCACATTTTCTATTATAACCTCTGATTAGTTCCTACACTAGCATTATATGATCATGAATGCTACCATCAGGTACAAAAGCTGCTTGGTTCTCCTCTATAACCTTAGCTATTACTTTGCTCAATCTATTTGTTAACACCTTAGCAATAATCTTGTAAAGAGTTATGCAACAAGATATAGGTCTTATCTCTCTAACCCTCTTTGTTGCTGGATGTTTTGGCACCAATGTCACCATTGTGCTATTTATAGGCTTGTACACCTTACCATTTTCAAAAAAGTCTTGTACAACCTTCATCAGATCATCCTTCATCACTGACCATTTCACTTTAAATAGTTTAGCACTAAAGCCATCAATTCCCGATGCTTTTAGATCTCCAATTTCCTTCAATGCTCCATATACCTCTTTCGCAATTACTTTTTCAATCAATTCCCCCCCCATAACTTCTAGATCAATCCCTTCAATCTCTTGTACTTTCTCTCCTATACGTTTCTTGTAAAAATTCAGATTTTCCTCCTCCATTTCAGCCTAATCCACAGTTTCTGATCCATCCTCTCTTTCAATTTTCTGAATGCCAACCATTCTATTATTTTCGTTTACCAAAACATGAAAGTAACTGCTATTTTTTCATCAACTTCACTCCAGCTTTACACCTCCTCGATTTCTTTTACTACTGTTCTGATCAGGTCCTAATCCATTCTTCTTGTTTCTAGTTTTTTTGCAGTTTTTCTTTTACCTTGTCCAATTTCTATTTTGCACCACTGATTTGTTTGGTATAGCCTCTTAGATCCCTTTGTAACCTCATCAGCTTTCTCCAAAAAACATTGTTCTGTCTTTCTGATCCTTCCTCCAGCTTTCATCAATGGCATTCAATACTTCAGGGTTTTCCAGTAAGTAGTTCAACATCTTAAATTTCTTATGTCTCCTTACCTCCTGCACTCTTGTACTAATTTTCACCAAAGAATGATCAAAGATACCAGCTTCCAGGTTCTCTACAGTTGCATCTGAGTACTTTGTGAACCATTCTACATTAGAAATGACTCTATCTATTCTGGAATATATAATTCCTCTTACCTGCCTATTAGACAATGTGTAGTAGTCTCCACTACTATCATATTCATACAGTCCAACCTTATCCATTATAGTTTCCAAATCCCATAATTCTTGTATCTGCACCTCATTTCCTCCAATCCTGTCCTTTATAGTTAAGATAGTATTAAAGTCCAATTACAACCCATGGACCTTGAACTTGATTCTGAGAGTTTTAAATTTCTTTCCACAACTTCTTCCTCATTTTCCCCTTATTACTTCCATAAATTGTTGTTAGCCAGTACATTAGATTCCCATCTATACCAAGTACTTCACGTAGTATCATTTGCTAAGACACCAGTACTTTCCTGACTTTTACCTTTCTTTCATTCCACAATACCCAAATTCTACCATTTTGGTGATCTGAGTAGTTATCCTCAAATTTCTAGTATTCTCCAAATGTTCTCCTTATTTCTTCTGTTTTCTCTTTCTTTACTCTTGTTTCCATTATTACAGCAATATTCATATTCATGCTACTGAGATGGAGGCTGTCTCTTTTGTTGTTTTGTTTAGTCCCCCTAATATTCCAGGTAGCTAACATGGTATATATCATAGGCCTCCTCCTGGATCAATCCAAATCCTGAGAGGACCCTCTCTTCCTCTTCCTGAACTGTCTGGTGCTTCACCTTTATCTAACTTCTTTAACTCATTCTACTTAGGCTCTGATCTGGCCATCAGTACCTTATTCTCCCGTGCAGCTTTTTTGTTTTTCCCTTTTGATCTCACTACCATCCAGTTCTTTTTCTCAGCCTCAGTATTACCATCTTCTCCAGCAATGACTGTCACTTCACCTTTCTCTGTGTTCTTTTCTTCTTTGTTTTTTATCTGCCATTTCTGTATCATTTTTGCCACCTTACACCTGTGTCTTTCCATATGAAAACTTTCACATAATAGTGGTTTGTTTTCTACTACAGTTTTATGATTAATCGTTTTCTACTACAGTTTTATGATTAATCACACTTCTATCTATATCCTTGATTTTCATAGTTTCAACTATCTTACTAGAGATGTCAACTTCTACTAACATCCTGGGGTATGAAATTCTGATTTTATTTGATGTGCATTCATCTGTAAATAGAGGCTTTCCTATCACTCCCAATCTTACCAAGACTCTTCTTTCCCCATAGATGCAATGGCAATTTTTGCAAAGTTACCCACACTGGTACAGTTTTCTTCATATCTTTATCCATAGAAAAGTTAGGTTTCCACAAATGCAAAAAATAGCCATATTAACGATGGTATATGGTCTTCTCTTCTTCACCTCATCTCTATTTATTCTATATTTGAATTTAACCACAAAATATTCATCATCATTATACAGTAATTCAGGGAGAGCAACAAATGTCCAGAACTTCATCATAAAATGTTTCACATCATTCATTGTCAAATCTGCTCCTATCACATACATGATCAGTGAGTTTTCGAGTTTTCCCAATATTAGATTAGATTTACATCTTCTAACTCAATTTCAACCTCCAATTCTCCATTAACAACTTTCAGCGCAACAAATTCAATGTTCATACCATTTTTCTATACTCTATTACCACTTATTACATCTACCCACATCTTATTCCCAGATTCATCATGAATTTCAGTAATTTTATGTTTCAGTTTGTTTTCCTATTTCAGTCTATTCCACAACTCCAACTTTCTCCTTAATCCCAATCTGAGACTCCTACGCATCCTCACTTTACTCCTCCTCTATCTTACTAGTGAAAGTAGCGTTACCATCTACTGCTTCACTCCACACCATCGTCACACCTTCTTTTTTGGCCGACCCCGTTCCCATTTCATGGGTGCTTCCGATCACACCTCATCTATGTGAAAATTGCCCTCACAGTCATAACCACCTTGATTTTTTTTATTTGATTATTAGTAATGAGCAAATTAAGATTTGATAAATTCATAAAATTATTTGACAAAGTCATAGGAAATACCATCTTTCCATAGACATATGGAATGACGGTGTTTAATTAGAATAATATGAAGTTAGGGTTTATACTTTGCACTAATTGTAAGTGGAATATTTGAGTTTTGATTAGAAATATTACATATTTAGAGTAAAACATATAATTACCCAAATAACTTATAACCAAAATATGTTTTACCCTACATGTGCAATGTTTCTAACCAAAAATCAAATATATTTGTGAATTTACCCAAAATAGCTTACAACCCAAATTTGACCGGATTTTAATTGCTTTAACTCATGAATTTTTCATCTTTTTATGGTAAAATTGCACTTAAATCCTTGGTATTTCCATACTTGGTATTTTCATAACTTATGGAAAACCGTCATTTAAGAAACTGACTCAAATAATTGTGTACTTTACATCTGTAATATTTCTTGATGTACTTACCAAATGTATCTACATTTTTATTTATTGACATGTCTATCTCAAGTACCATAATAATGAAATTACAAACAAATTATTTTTATTGAATCTAAAGTTGCTATGGGAGAAAGTGAAATTGTACCAAAATATTGCATCATATTTTTTTGGAGTCAATGTTAAAACTGAAGAAAAAGACAACATGTCGTATTTAGAATATGATGTTCCAATCAACCAAGTTTATAGTACAATGAAGACTCCAAAAATTAAAATTTTGAAATTAGTGTGTTATACTCACTTTTTTTCTCCAGTCATATAATTTGTGTCTTAAAAGTTCAAAATTTAAGAAGAAGAACCATAATTTGATGATAGGGGGTTGAAAGTGAAGGTAGGGATAAGTCGAAATCAAAGATACGAAGAATAACATTAGCTTGATAATTTATTTATAATCAACGGGATGATTTATAATTCATTATATTTCTTTATTTATTACCCTAAGCAACATGGACAAATTTATTGCACAAGTTCATTTTATTTTCTATTAATTCATTAGGAAATAATGAGGTGAGTTTTCCTTAATAGTGAACACGTGTATTTTCATTGTTTTGCGTTAATTACTTGTATTTTCAAGACAAATTTTATTTTGTATAAGTTGCATTCTAGTTTTATATTTTACTTAATTCATATACTTTATATATTTAGTATCAACATGAAGAAAAATATTTTTTAAAAAAACTACAAATTTCAATGCATATTAGCCAAAAAAAATTAAAAACATCAACTCTTATCAGCTAAACTTCACTTGAATAATGAAAAACATGAACATGAGAGGGAAATAAAGCTACAAACGTCGGCACCTCTGCAATTAACACCAAGCTATGACGGCGAGGAACTAAAACCCCACAACATTATTGCCGGAACATCGCCACCGCTGTGGACTCACGAAGGAGGAGGCCACACCTAATTTAGCAATGGTGGAGGCCGGATAATTATGTTGGCGCCTCTGCAATTAATAGCAAGCCACGGTGGTGGAGAGCTGAAACCCTAGAACATCGTTGCTGGAACATTGCCCCCGCGGGGGAATCACGAGCTGAGATCCGGCGATTTCCGCTGTGAACTTTCTCTAGGTAAGCGATTGAAGGAGGAGGCGGGAAATGCTGGGAAAATTCCAGCGAGATTCCGGCATCCAGTGGTGGTTGCCAGCGTTAGCTGGCGGTTTCCTATCTGAGAAGGAGAATTCCGATTGGAAAAAGAAAATGAAAATTCTAATTTTTTTTGTAATCTACTCCCTTTGTTCCACTAGTATTGGAAAAACACTGGTTTCACGGTCTTCAATGATCATGTTTGACCATCAATAACTCTAGCTACATATATCAATTCCGTATAAAAATTTGATATTTAAAAAATATATGTTAAGATGAATTCAACAATATGTCACATGATATATTTATTATATGTATATTAATTTATATTTATGGTCAAAGTTTGGCAAATTTGACTTTGCCAATTCTGCCGGGACGGAGGGAGTATTGGATAATGGAAGTAAAAAAGTAGACATAACTGTTCTTGAAGGATGTATGGATTTTTTGGAAAATATACCCTTCTTTTGATGATGCTAGTAATATTGTAGTTTTTGTCTTGATTAAACCGTTATAGTTCCTCCATCTGACGCCGCTTAATTCTCTTCTGTTCTTCAGGGGAGGAACAATGCTGGAAACACAGCACAATCTTCCCCAATATCCCCTTCTACTTTCAGTCAGAGCCCCGTCTCTTATAACACCCAGCAGCATGGGTCTTCTGTTCTCATCGGTGAATCTTATGAACAGTATCCTAGTCTATCTAGCTCTGGATCTGAGATCAGCTCTCTTGTTGCCAGTACCAGCAATGCGATAAACTTCAATAATGCTGAGAGACCTGAGGAGGTTCGTAGTTCATCAGGGCTTGGTATAACTGAAGCGCTGCGGAGGATTGAGAACCAGTTGAGTTTAAATGATAACGTCACTGTGGAAGAAATTACTTCGTTCTACACTGAGAATGAGGACCCGCATAATTTTGGGAATCCCTTACAAGTTCACACTTCATCTGCAACAGGACAAGGTGATTGCAACACTTATTTTCAGGTTCAAGAACAGCAGAATATGAATTAAGAAGATTATGATCTTTCTTGTGATGATGACAAATTCCAGTGAATCTTTTCCCATTTAATATTTGTCTCGAGGTGTTTTATCTGTCACTATGATTTTTAGAATACTCATTTCATTGTCAGGGAACATGATATGAACAGTCTTGAGCTATTTATTCTCTATGTTTGTTTCTGCCAAACATGAATTGCATGTGACTTGAAGTTATAAACAACAGCTAATGAGTTTCCTTATAGGTTACAACAATGAACATCATCAGCAATTGTGGGGGCATGATGGTTGGAAAGAGTTGCTAGCAGATGTTCCCCGAGTGAGGGATGTAAATGAATTTAATGAAAATGTGAGAAATAATTCACTTCGAAAATCAATATCTTTCCATTTGTTTTGGCATCTGTCCTTGTCTGCCTTTAAGTTTGTTATAATCTCAGCCAATTGAATGAGGTGGTTTTCTCACATGCCTCAGGGTGTTCTAAATGCTGAATGGGTCAATGAACCTGAATCTACTAGGCAAGATGCATATAATTGGCTCAGCTTTGATGAACTTGCTCAAAACTGTAAGTTTCCTTTCAGATTCTTACTTTTATAGCCTGTAAATTGAATTCTTCTGAAACTTCTTATACACCCTTGTAGTGTCATCTTTAGCGCCAGTTTCAGAAGAAGATTTGACCGGTCCTGCATTTACTCGTGGTATGAGTTCAAATGTTCCCAATCTTGATAATTACGCATCTGTGCTTGACCAAGGTTACGGTGGAATGTCTCTTGAAGACAATTTGGGCATAACTATTTCTCAAAAGCAGAAATTCACTATTCGTGAGATATCTCCAGAGTGGGGTTATGCCTCTGAAGCAACTAAGGTGCATGCCATTTAATGTTAAGATTTTTTCTACTTTTTTCATCCTGGTTAGACAATTTTTTAGAATATGTTTTGTGTTTATATATCAACTAATATGACTGCTGATATGTTAATGGAGAGGACTGAGGGCGGTAAATACAAGCTTGGTGTTTCATGTACTACTAGAAAACATATGTACCAATCTTTCATTCATTAATTGCTCTTGCTCTATGCATGGTATATGCTTTCCACCTACATCAATTCCTGTTGTGGAGGTCGACTGCTTCTTTCAATAGCATTTGCTTATCATCGAGATTAGTTATTAAAAAGTTTATCAAATATAGGTCTGTTTGTGTAATGATAAAGTGGTTCAGAAATTCCCACCAAGACTAAGAATTTGATGACAACACTGACTTCATGTATGACTAAATTCCACATAAACCACCAACTAAGAATTGTGCGTTCGCATGAAAGAAGCCTCCAGTAGCCATTAAATGAGGTTTTTGGGAAACACATGCTTGTCTGTAGCTTAACGTGAAAGATATTAGATATCCTGATAATGTTGCTGTGAATTTGCTCGGAAAATGGTTGCAGCTCATTGCATGTTTTCAAAACTTTGGTCTTTAAAACTTGATAATTATGTGTCCACCTGTACTAATTTCTATTAGCTGATGTGATATGTCTTCTGTTTACCTAGGACATATCTTTGAACTATCTAGCTTGACATGCAGGTATTCATAATTGGGACCTTTCTTTCTGATCCATCAGAGTCTGCGTGGACTTGTATGTTTGGTGGCATTGAAGTTTCAGCTCAGATCATTCAGGATGGAGTCATTTGTTGCCAAGCTCCTGAACATTTGCCTGGGAAAGTCTCGTTCTATATTAGTTCGGGTAATAGAGAGTCTTGTAGTGAAGTCAGGGAGTTTGAATATCGTGATAAAACAGCTGTTTCTAGTGACCTTACGAAGCCCGAGCAAGTAGCTACTAGGACTCAAGAAGAACTGCTGTTGCTTGTCAGAGTAGGGCAGCTGCTTCTTCCCATTCCTTCACTGCAGAGGGGAGATAGTTCCGACTCGGGGATTGATCTTCTAGGAAAATCCAAAGCAGGTGAAGATTCATGGGATCAGGCCATAGATGCTCTTTGGTTCGGCACTTCTACGTCATCTTTGACAATAGACTGGCTCCTAGGAGAACTTCTGAAAGACAAATTGCAAAATTGGCTTTCATGTAGATTACAAAGAGAGATGGAGCAGGAAACCAGTTTATTGTCGAAAAAAGAGCAAGGGATTATTCACATAATTGCTGGATTAGGATTTGAGTGGGCTTTGCCTCTAATTCTGAACGCTGGAGTCAGCATTAACTTCCGAGACATCAAAGGCTGGACTGCCCTTCATTGGGCTGCACGCTTTGGAAGGTAAGCTATTAGTTCATGATTTTATATCATTTGCCTATTGCTTCTGTTGGTTTATTCATGCCGTGTAAGAATTCACATCCAAGATACGCATATGTGTCAGAAAGTCTGATCACTTAAGTACTTACTTGGAACAGGGAGAAAATGGTTGCTGCTCTCATGGCATCTGGTGCATCTGCTGGCGCTGTTACAGATCCCAATCAAAACGATCCTACTGGAAAAACAGCAGCAGATATAGCAGCTGCTGCTGGCCACAAAGGGCTCGCTGGTTATCTCTCAGAAGTGGCACTAACGAGTCATCTTTCTTCCCTAACATTGGAACAAAGTGAGCTTTCTAAAGGATTTGCTGATGTCGAAGCAGAAAGGACTTTGAACAGCGTCGTGCATACCGGTCCCAGCTCCAGTGATGACCATGTTTCTCTTAAGCACTCGTTAGCTGCCGTGCGCAATGCTGCACAAGCTGCTGCCCGTATACAATCTGCATTCCGTGCACATTCATTCAGGAGGCGGCAGCAGATAGGGGCTGCTAGTTCGAGCATTACAAGGGATGAGTTTGGAATCCTCTTAGACGACATTGAAGCAGTCACAGCAGCATCTAGACTTGCATTTCGTAATTCAAGGGATCATAACTCAGCTGCTCTATCTATACAGAAGAAGTTTCGAGGTTACAAAGGTCGAAAAGAATATCTTTCACTCCGGCAAAAAGTAGTAAAAATACAGGTACCTGCCTTTCTGCAGAATACTATCTTCATAGTTTGAACATAAGAAAGATGTAAAATCTAATCTTATTCTGAGTATATTTCGAATGCAGGCACATGTACGAGGCTATCAGGTAAGAAAGAACTACAAGGTCTGCTGGGCTGTGGGTATTCTTGAGAAGGTAATACTGAGGTGGCGTAGACATGGAGTCGGGCTGAGGGGATTCCGGAATGAAATGGAATCCATGGACGAAGCTGGAGAGGAAGAGATTCTCAAAGTCTTTCGTAAGCAGAAAGTCGATGCAGCTGTTGATGAAGCTGTCAAAAGGGTGCTTTCAATGGTCGAATCTCCGGATGCACGCAATCAGTATCGTCGCCTTCTGGAGAAATACCGTAAAGCTAAGGTACATTCGATCTTCTTAACTAGTGTATGATTCTCGAGTGAAGCTCGGAGATTGGGATGTGATTCCATTTTTCGCTTTGGGATTTGATCTGTTTTTTCGCAGGCTGACCTTCAGCTTCAAGGTGGTGGAAGTGAAACAAGTTCAACTTCTAACCAAACTAACTTGGATGATGATTTCGACATTTACAACCAAACATAGGTGTTTTGCTTTTTGTGCATACTGCAAAATCTGATGGGACCTTCGTAGTTGGGTTTCTTTGATTGCACTTGCTTTTCCCTACATTATGTAATTTTTAAAACTTTACTTATTACTTTATCTCACCATTACTTATGGTGACACGGTCTCGTACGAGTCTCTCTCTTATAAATTAGTGTGTTAGGTAACGCTCTATTTGATGGTCTATATTATATGGTTAATAATAACAATGAGAGGAGTAACAATCCACATTAACGATCAATGTCGTCATTGTTATAAACTTATAACAAGGAGAATTAGAGCAAACTATACATTTCTCTAGTCGTAGACTCGTAATGTACCTATTTTGTTAGGTTCATGTATTTTTTATTCACTAAATTCTTCTACTATAAACAAATAGTCCATGTATGAAATACAGCTCAAATGGTCGTTGAAACAGTAGAATATTATTAAAATTTACTGATCAGTCAATATGATAATGTATTACTATCCAATTTTATGTAATAATAATAATCAAATGAGCTTATTATCTAAATTTTATTTAAAATATTTTAATTATTTAGTTACCAAGAATATTTGAGATGGATCAAAACGAAAAATTAATTTACAATTGGGACTAAGGAATGGTTTTGATTTGATTTGTTTAACAACTTAACCCGTTTAACCAGAACTATAATTCTGCTGTTTATCAAATTATTCGTTAAATGATTCCCAGCCATAAGCTTCAAGTTGGGCGCGTTTAGGAGAAACTAAAGAATTTTGGATTTAAGATTTGAAGCAGGTTTAATAATGATACGTCAAATGTAAAATATGAATACGGCATATATGTATTGAAAAAGGTAAATACGAACGTTGAATTCAAATTATATAATATAGTAGTACTTTAGTTCAATGCATGTTATTGTTTGGTTGATCCTATTTTGTTCATTAACCTAAATATGTTATTATACACTTTTTTCATCCCATTTTAACCTCTCTCTTTTTGGGATGTTCCATTATAAATTTTCTAATTTTAAACTTTGTACATTCAGGCATGAATATGTCGTTGTAAGTTGTTATTTCATTTGATTTATTTAGGCTTATTTTCATGACTTATTAAAAAAAGACATATATATTTGTTTTAAAGTTTGTGTAAAAAATAATTAGGAAGTTAAAGTGGGAAGGAGGGGGTAGTTGTCTGGGATGAATGCATATTAGTTATGATTGAGTTAACTATATTAGTTTTATACACAATTTATAGTTTTACACTATAAAGATGAACAAATGATACGGACTGTATTATAGTTATATGAGAATTGTGTATGTAAACTATTAGGTATCATAATGTAGTCT
>JAUOBV010000013.1:558977-573179 GCA_032360425.1 Rubia occidens
TCTGCACTTAAAATTATCTGAGGGTTATATTGGCACTTATGTCAAGTAGGTAGGGTTATAATTGTATATATCCCTTTCCTTTTCTTTTCTTCCTCCGCCGACAACTCTTTCGTCCTCATTTCTTCCCCATTCGCCCTACCTTTTCTTCCCCCTGGAATTTTTTAGCGACATTGTTTAGGTCAGCCTCCCCTCTTATTCTTTGGTGGTGTTTAGGATGGTGTTTAGGGAGGCGGTGTTATAACTACTGGTGTTTAGGGTGGTGCCTAGGGCGGCGAAGTTAGAACTATTGGTGTTTAGGGTGGTGGTGTTAGAACTATTGGTGTTTAGGGGTAGTATTTAGGGAGGCAGTAGCGTTTAGGGTGGTCGTGTTTAGGACAGCAATGGCGTTTAGGATGGTGGTGAGTGTCGGCGGTGGGTGAGTTAGGGTGGAGAGAGGGTGGGACTATGGTGGGGCTAGGTGGCGGAGGTGGGGGAGACGACGACGACAGGGTTGGGTGGCGGAGGCGGGAGAGAGGGAGGAGGAGACGGCGGCGGGAAGGGTTAGGGTGGCCACGAGAGTGGGGAGAATTCCACAGATTGGTGCCCATTTTTGCTATTTTCTTCCACAGATTTTGGCCTCAGTGCTATTCTATATTGAAATCCGCAGATTGAGCTGACAAATGAGTTCAATCGGCAAACATCTGGAATCCGCGGCTCAGAAGAAGCCTCTGTCGCCGAAGACGGTGGTTTTCGGCGGAGGCGGCGATGATTTTCAGCCACTGCGGTGATTTCCGGCGAGTGTTAGGGTTGTAAAAAAGAAAGAAAATAGGAGGTATTATGGGTATTAAATTTTCATCACAAATAAGTTAAATTCAATATCAATAAATAAAATGTTTGAAATATAAAGTTAACTTTAAGATATTTATATATTGCTAATGAGTTAATTTCAATACTAATAAGTAAAATTCAACATAATTAAATTAAATGTATCAGAAAAATATTTATTTTCCTTTTTTATTCAACTAGTAATAAAAAACGTTCCATCGTAACATAATAATTATTATTATTCCAAAAGGCATATAAGAAGTATGTATTATTAAGTTTGATATTTTTTAATCAATTCTAAAGTTATTTGTTTCATTCCAATCAAACTCACTCCATTTAAGTCCAATTCAAATTAGTTTATTTAAAGTTCAATTGGGATCCAATTCTGATTTGGTTGAATCTAATTCCCGTTATTATTGTTCAGTTTCATTTTCAGTTCGGTTCGGTTCAATCAAATCAAGCATAATTTAGTTCAGTATGATTCAATCCGATTTAGTTTGAATTAGTTATGCACATTTTAATTTTGACAAGTTCAATCAAATTCATTTTGTTAAATGACATTTTGACCCTTTCATTTATCTCCCGGCACTCTATAAAAGAAATTCTCCCAAACTGAGTGGTTGACACAAATGTGTCGACCAGGGGTATTTTCGTAATTCTGCACTTAGGTGGCTGCTCAAAACGACGTCGTTTTGAGCATACCTATATAAGCCCTTCTGCCCTCTTTTCAGCTCACTTCTTCCTCCACGCGATGCTTTCATTTTCTTCTCCTTGGAAACCCTTTTTTCAAGAATCCAAATCCCTTTCTAGATTTTCTTACTGCTTTTCTTCTTCATCTGTAATGTCTTGGTGAAGTCTCATAAGATGCACACGAGCCAATTTTTTTGATTTTGTTTGGTCGGTGTCACTAATCTGTTCAAGACTCGATTTTTATCGCACAAAAGAGTGATCGTTTGGTCAGTTTTTGAGCGCATCTGTTGGAAAGATTGATTCTGGAGGCGCTGTGATGGATACTGGAGGAAGGCTAATTGCTGGGTCACACAACAGAAACGGATGATATTGGAAAGGTACGTTTTTTTATCTGATTAGGATTGTAAAGATGTTACCTTTTCTTCCGTGATTTTAGTTTTTGTTTTCACGTTCTCTCTCTCGCGCCAGCAAGGCCAACCAAAACGGTAATGGTTTTGGTGATGTTATCTTAAACCCTTCTCTTCAAGGTTTTGAAAAATTCTTTTTCTTTTTTTGGTTTCGCCTATTTTTGTTTCTGTAACCCTAGAAAGAAAGTGGTTCTTTCTAGGGATTTATGGTGTTTACTTTTTTGTTTTGTTTTCAGGGATCAGCAGTATGTAGACTTCAACAAAATCGATGCCCATGTTCATCAGCTCAAAGGCAGCAGCTCCAGGTTCTCGATCATTACTTTTAGGGCAGAATTGACTTTTTTCCGGTTAAAATCGATGAACTAATAATATAATATTATCAATGTGTGTATTGTTAGATTCGTAGTGTTTATTCAGAATATCAACTTTTCCTTAGTAGTTAAGTATATTAATGATGACTGAGTAAGGGAACTGTGGGATGAAGGAAGTACTAAAATTTGATCAGGATTCAAAATTATGATTCAGTAATTGAATGTGTGTTTGTTGTTCATCAGCATAGGAGCTCAGGGAGTTAAGAATACCTGTGTTGATTTTCGCAATTCTTGTGAGCAACAACAGAACAAAGAAGGGTGAGCATATATGTGGGGATTATGATCTACCTTCAATCCCAATGAATACCAAATGTTAAAACAAGGTTCAGTGTATCTCGATGAACAATATTGCTCTGTCATTCAGCTCCTTAATAATAGCTTTAAAACTCTCTTTGCCATAACACGCTTACTGGTGCAGGATGCTGGGATGGATTGGATAATGCACCTGGACACTGATGAATTACTGCATCCAGCTGGTGCTCGCGAGTACTCTTTGCGACAGCTTCTACTTGATGTTCCTGGGAATGTTGACGTGGTCATCTTTCCAAACTATGTAAGTGATAGAAACCAATTTTTTTGGTAATCATTGTCAATGGTTATTATGTCATTGTCAATGATCACCTCCTGCTCCATTCCTTTATTTTGTTTGTGTTTTTCAGTGGATAAATTGGATAAATATAGATACTGATAATGATGAAAGATTTTCATTTCGATTAACCTAAATTTGAATGACTTATTATGACTTCTAAGAATTGATTTACTTTTATCTCCAAGAGTTATGTTGGCAAATATGTAGTCAAAATTTCCCCAATTGGATTTTTTTATTGCAGATATTTAAGATCATACTCAAGAAAGAAGAGACGAAGCCGACCGAGTTAGCTGCGAAAGCCGCAGAGTTTAAGGGATTGCAAGCGGCAAGCCCAAGCTGAAGCTGTAAGATTTTGGTCTCATTTATTGTTTCGTACTTTGGTTATTTATGCACTCAAGGGAAAAAAAGTTGAGTTATTAATCTTGCCGGATAGACAAGGGGCAGTGTATGAGGAATAGAAAAAATTAGCCCAGCGGCAAGCTCAAATCAAGTCTCAGATGGCCCGGTACGAGGATGAGCTTGCGAGGAAAAGGATGCAGGTTTGTCAACTTCACCGATAGTTAGGTTATAGTGTTCATCTTTTGAGCATATGTTATGTCTGTCTAAGTAGGTTTTTGGATGGTGATTGTAGGCTGAAAATTATCTCCAAAGGTCTAGAAATCAGGAATTAGGTTAATGCAAGAGGATTCGTCGATGAGGCAAGAAGCAGCCGGGCGAGCCACTGAAGAACAGATTCAACCTCAGCGTAAGCAAACAGAGCGGGAGAAGGCCGAGATTGAACGAGAGACTATTAGGGTGAAGTCTATGGCAGAAGCAGAGGGAAGAGCTCATGAAGCAAAGCTTGCTGAAGATGTGAACAGGCGCATGTTGATGGAACGTGCAAATGCGAAAGGAGGAAAATGGGTGGCTTCCATCAATACAACTTTTGATCATATTGGAAGTTTACCTTTACTCAATCTATCTTCATTATACATGTTCCTTGCATATTTCTGTTATGTGTATGGTATATTTCTATAGTTTCTATGATAGTTGAGAAGATAATATATCTGCCTCTTAGTATCTTAGACACAGTTGCTGGCATGGTCAGTTATCAGGAAATGAGTGTAGTTTGTTGTGCATAATTTGAGGACATCTTTGAATGAGCATATTGTTGTAGTCGCAGAGCTTTCTAATCTCAAATTGTAATTCACATGGTCGTTTTTTGGTTGGTATTTATTCTTCGCTTCTATTATGAAATATGCTTTTGAGGGATGCATTTGTTGATCGACTCTTCGCTTGTAGAGGTTTTGAGGGCCATATTAACGGATCAAAATAAGATGGTTGTAGCTGTTGGTGGTGTTATAGTCCTTGCTGCTGGGGTATACACAACGAGGTATGGGCAATACTGTTTAGTTTAGTAGCTGTCAACGCTGCACATGACTTGATGAACGTGCTGGTACCATTTTAACCTTTTGTTTTTTGTTCAGAAATAGGTTGTATAGATCACAGAGTCCTGAATCCGCTTATGCATTTGTTTGTTTAATCACTAGATATTACTTGCGGAACGGAAACTTACTCTACTCATGTATCTTCACGTTCCTGGATTTTCCTTGCTGCCCTGGTGTTGATACGCCGCCGTTTAGATCTCTTGGAGCGGGGTTTCAGAATCACCAGCAAACTCAATTAGGGCTTAAGTCGTGGAACTCCAGGAATCGAAGAGGACGACGGAATTTGACCGGAGAAGATGAAGCTGCTGGTCGGAACTGTTGTGTCGAACAAGATGCAGAAGTCGGTTGTGACGGTGGACCGCCTCTTCCACCACAAGCTCTACAACTGCTACGTCAAACACACCCCCAAGTTCATGGTGCACGACGAACAGAACCAGTGCAATATCGGCGATATGGTAACCTTTCGCCGGAATTCTCTGATAATTATTCAGTTTCTTTGTTATTTTATATGTTTTTGGATGATTTTGTGGAGGCTCATCAGGATTTACATTTTGATAGGTTAAGTTGAATCCTTCTAGACCACTTAACAAACACAAGTTCTGGACTGTGGCGGAGATTCTGAAGAAAGCTCGAATTTACACACGCCGGGATCAGTGGATGCTTCTAGCTCGGACAGTGGTGCTAGGGAAGCTCCTGCTTCGAATTGAAAGGTCTTGATCATACTTTCGTGCTTGGTAATTTTGGTTTTACACATTTAAAGGTATTGGTGGTTTAAAATAAACTTTGAAAACCCTGAAAATGAACATAGGACATTCTTAGTGGGATAGAGGGAGAATGTAATTGAGTGTGGACTATATTTCTTCAAGGATTCCTACTGGTCATATGCCGTTGATTATTTTGTTAACCCTTACCAACCTATTCCTTCTATGTGTTTTCCCCCCTTTCTCAAGGTCATTTGGAGTTCTATTTTCATACGCAAGCATGCATCTGTGTGTTTTTATGTCCTCTTTCTGCATGAAGATGTATTGAACTTTGTTTTCAGTTTCTTATGTCAAAAACCTGAATATTCCGAGTGGTGTGGTTGGTACATGTCGTCTAGATTTAGCATTTGAGCATTTCAACCAAGAAATCTGTGATGCTGTATGAAATCTGAAAATCAAGGAAAAGACTTACCTACAAATCATAGAGCATAAGTCTTATGGTAGATCTGATCGTCAGCTTGTGACACCGTGGTTCAAGTTTTTGTGGGAGACGTACAGAACTGTGTTGGAGATTTTACGAAACAACTCAAAGTTAGAGGGGTTGTATGCGGTACTCCTCTGTTCAATTTTGCCTCCATTTACCAAGAATTTGCATTTGTTTTCTAATCATTAGGCTTTAGATGTATTTCATTTAACTTATGAGTTTATGTTGCTTTCCTATTTTCTTGAGTTTTTTTCATCTTTGTTAGGATTTATTTCTCTTTCCATTTATAATTAGAATTTATTTCCACTACATAATGATCCTACTAGAATGAGACTGTAGAGTCCTACCTCGCATACTTTGGGTTTATATGAAGAAAATTGTATACTGTGTCCAATGAAGACTACATTCTTCATTTCTCTGCTCTGCTGTAATTTCTGTCTTCTTTTTTATATGTATCATATTTACTTTTGCAAGTGACTATTCCTGACCCTTCTAAAATATCTGTAGATGGCAGCTCACCGTGCCTTCCAATTCTGTACGCAATACAAGCGAACTACTGAGTTCAGAAGATTATGTGACATCATCTGAAATCATCAGGCAAATCTCAACAAGTACAGACATCAAAGAGACCGCCCTGACCTGTCTGCTCCAGAAACCTTGCAGTTATACCTGGACACCAGATTTGAGCAATTAAGAGTTGCAACTGAATTGAGACTTTGGCAACTCTGTCTTTTTTCCTTTCTTCCTTTTTATGATTTCTAGGGAAATACTTATAGGATTAATTACAAACTACTTTTATAGGCATGCTGCTGAGGTACTGCATTAACTTCTTTTGCAGGAAGCTTTTCATGCTATTGAAGATATTTGTGGATTGATGTTCTTGGTTAAGAAAACCCCATGGTTTGTTATGCCAAGCTCACAGAAATATTCTGGATATCTTCAAGTCACCTTTACCATGTTGCTGCATGGCTCAAGGTTTTTGCCCTTCAAAAGAGTTTTAATAAGAATTTGAGAGTATCTCTAAAACTAATGAATAGTTAAGTATAATATGATTAAGGATAAGCTATACAGCAATATTTTCCTTACCCACCAATCTTTCTTACATTCCCTCTATTTCCCACGAAATTCTTGAAAATTTCCACACTCCACCAACTGGGACGATGAAGGCATCATTCGACACCGGCAAGACTTTCATGGGTTTAGGATTCCTGTTCCTGTCGGGCCTCGCTTTTCTGATGTACACCAACAAGATCGAATTCGACTACAAATCTCGCCTCGCGATGTTGGACCTACGCGCCGCTTACGCTGCGCCCTGCCCCACCGGATCCCCCCCTCCGCTCAAGGTCTTCATGTACGACCTTCCCCGGAGGTTCCACATCGGGATGATTCGGAGGAATTCCGACGAGAATGCTCCGGTCACCGCCGCCAACCTCCCACCGTGGCCGGACCGGTCCGGGCTGCGGCGGCAGCACAGCGTGGAGTACTGGATGATGGCGTCGCTGCTGCACGAAGGCGGCGGGAATGCCACGGCGGAGGCGGTTAAGGTTTTGGATCCGGAGTCTGCTGACGTGTTCTTCCTCCCGTTTTTCTCCTCCTTGAGTTTTAATACTCACGGCCATAACATGACGGATCCCGACACGGAGATTGACCGGCAGCTGCAGGTGAGTTCTGTCCGAATGATTGGTTTTAAGTTTTACTGTGTGACTGTGTGTTCTTATGTAGGAAGATGCATTTGTAAAGATTTACTGAATTGTCTGTTTTAGTGTTTTGGTGAAATGTTGATGCGATTTCTGACTCTGAGTGCTCAGTAGAGATGAATTTTGTTGAATTGACTGTTTTAGACTTTTAGTGCGTTTTGGTGCAATGACGAAGCGATTTCTTAGTGCTCAGTAGAGATGAATTTTTGTCCTAGGCCGACTGTTTCTTATCACTGTTTTGTTTTTCCTGTTGTTGGTGTGCAATCTAGGTTGATGTTCTTGATATAATGAAAAAATCGGTGCACTGGCAGAGGTCTGGTGGTAGGGATCACGTGGTGCCGATGCATCATCCAAACGCTTTTAGATTTCACCGGGATCAGCTGAATGCTTCCATTTTGATCGTTGCGGACTTTGGCCGCTACGACAGTGACTTGGCTAACCTGCGTAAGGACGTCGTGGCTCCTTACGTGCACGTAGTGGATGCATTTAAGAATGATGACACCCCCGATCCATTTGAATCACGTAAAACTCTTCTTTTCTTTCGGGGAAAGACAGTCAGGAAGGAAGTAAGTTAGTATCACTGTCTTGTGTTTTTCCTCTGAAATTAGGTGTTGTGGAGAGTAATGTTCCGTCATTCATGCGACAGGAAGGAAGAGTGCGTGCTAAACTCGGAACTGTATTGCTTGGCTACGACGATGTCATCTACGAAAAAAGCGATATATCTGGAGATGGTGTGAATGCTGTAAGTCCTTGGCTCTTATAATTTTGCATAATTTATTGCGAGACACCATAAATGTTCTGATATGCTCGATATTTCAACATTGGATTGTTGCTTTAGTTTCAAACACTTCGAAACATGGATTTGCATTTCAACGCCTCGGTTTTTTTGTTATGAAGGAATACCTAATTACATTTCAACGTCCCGAGTTTTTTGCATAAATGATCTGATGTTTAGAAGTCATGGATAGTAATATGCTCGATATTTTAACATTGGATCATTGATTTTGTTTCAAACTCTTCGAAACATAAATTTCCATTTCAACGTCTCTTATAATTCTGCATCATTTATCGCGAGACAACATAAATGTTTTGATGTTTAGAAGTCATGGATAGTGATATGCACAATATTGCTTCTGACTATCGGAAATGGCATAAGTGCTTCATTTCTTCTTAGCTTCTCATTCATTTTAAAATCTGCATTTGCTGAACCAGTCTACCCGAGGAATGCGCTCGTCCAAATTCTGCCTGCACGCAGCTGGAGACACGCCATCATCTTGCCGCCTATTTGATGCAATTGTGAACCACTGCGTGCCTGTCATCGTGAGCGACCACATTGAGCTTCCATTTGAGGATGAGCTAGACTACAACAAGTTCTCGTTATTCTTCTCAGTCCAAGAAGCCCTCGAGCCAGGCTACATGGTTTCTAAGCTCCGAAAAGTCTCAAAGGAACGATGGTTAGAAATGTGGAGACGGCTGAAGGCCATCACACATCATTTCGAGTACCAGTACCCTCCGAGAAAAGAAGATGCAGTGAACATGATATGGAGACAGGTGAGACACAAGCTTCCTGCAGCAAATCTTGCTGCGCACAGAAGCCGGCGGCTGAAAGTTCCTGACTGGTGGAGGAGATGACAATAGTTTAGAGCCGAGATTAAGTTTTTTTTTGTACATTCACACGGCAATGCAGCTGCCTGAAACCGAAAGCTGCCGGAATCAGAACACGATACTCAGGGAAGTTGACATTCAGAATGGAGAAGATCAAAGAGTTTTAGATTGGGCATTTTGTACCATATTTTCTGCTTCCTGATACTCTAGTACAAAGTTGTACATATGTGGGACTCTCTGTACAATCAAATTTGAGTTATATCATTCATTACAAAGTCAGCATTGCTGCTTTTGCTGTCTATTGTACGACGTCGTATTGCTGTCTAAAGCTGTTTTATCATACAAGGAAGATCATTTTTGTTTAGAAATAATTTTTCAAATGGGAAACGCTCTGTGCATGAAAAATGTGAAGAGGAAGGAAGAAAATGGCTGTATTTTTCATCATTATGTGGGCAATGAAAACAGAGTCTGTTTGCAGGGCTTTTGTGGATCAGAGCTGGGCCCATTTTGGAAATGATGCATGTGGAACTCATAAGCTGGCCCATCAATTATGAGACACTTCATGTAGGGCAAGATTCTAGAGAGAAGTTGGTCCATTCAGAAAGAGGCCTAACTTGAAACTCAAGGGAGAAATGTTTTTTTTCTTCTTTTTAAAATCAATCACTCGAAGATGGTGGGAAAAATGCTAAGCGATGATTACAATGAGTGAAATTAACAGTCAATCTAACTAACCTCTAACAATAATTACCATATTGTAAGGACATCTAAATTATGTGTCAACCAGATTAATAGTCTATACTATTTCAGATTAGGAATCCAATTAAACTGTAGCGTCCTCATTTTTAACGGTTAAAATTGATGGATTAAGTTTATCCATAAATTTTAATCAATAAATAACTATATTGCTATATAGCATAGTGTTGCATCTATCGTAACAAGTATTTTTAAAAATATCAATTTTTAATAAATTTTGGATGTAAATATTTAAATATATTGATGGTCAAATATTTTTAAGTCAAAAGTTAAAATGTGCAATTTATAACGAAGCAAAGGTAATAATAAATCTTGTTAAACAGCTTAAATTGCGGCTAATCTAGCTTTCTTTATGCCGCAGATTAGACTTAGTGCACGTGAAACTCATAACTATCTCGTAACGATCTACACACTATGTCATATTATTATACGTAAGTATCATTTTATCAGTAGTGTTGTCACATGAGATAAAAATCCTAAACATATCATCACAAATAACTAACCAAAATCTATCACGTAAAACTGATGAATATGACTTATATTTTATTGTCATTGGAGATGCTTTGATAAAAGAAAAATAGACAAAATCCAGTTGGTGGATAAGAATGGGGGGAGGGTGCACGGTGGTTGTCGGGGAGGAAGGCAAACAGATTAGAGAAGGGATTAAAAATGGTCGGGGATCCCATGTTCTCCAGTCCTTCCTCTACGCCTGTGGCCTCACTTCCATTTGTCTTCACCCTTTCCATTTTCACAAACGTACCATTTCTCCACCACTACATTAATTTATTTTGCTCCCAATTTGTCCTCATTGAATCGAGGCTGAAATTCCAAAGCTAAGTATTGTACTAAGTAAATCTATGACAAATTGGTAGTGATTCTGTTAGGAACACCTTCATTCCATGTCACTGTTTACCAAACGGCCAGACTACTGGTTGATCATAATTTGACCATTATGAATAGAGTTGGAATGTTGTTCTAGTGGTTGTGATACCATTAATATAGTTTGGTTTGACTTTTGTCAGAAATAAAATGATTAGTAATTTTTATTGGAGGCCTTTTAAATTATTATTAATTAAATAATACATTTTTCTATAAAAATTGTGTTTACAAAGATTATAATTCGCGCAACCTTTTCATAAGTTGTATAATAACTATCCGTCACTTTAAAGTTTTATTTTTTAAACCCTTAAAAACATCTAAAATAATATCTTTTAAATGCTGATATTGTTAGTTCTATCTAAAACCGACACTTAATTTTGAAATCTTATATCACGAAATATTACCTCTCGCACAAGACTTTAGTAGCCCTAAACTAGTAGGGGTCTTATATTCAATCATTTTTCACATAATTTGAATTAAATCAAATATAAGTAAAAATAATAGTAATTAATTTAGATTGAGTTAAATTCCAATAATTGAAAATTGAGTTGAGATTATTTTAAAATGAAAATGAAAATAATCCGTCTGAGTCTAACACTGTCTGCCTGATGCCTCCTATCACTCACTAATTTAATCCCCAATGTTTACCACTAATTAAGCATTACCATATTTAATCCAATCACCGATCTAAAACAGAAAAAACACAGGGGCATCTCCGTCCACCAATTTTTTTTATAATTCCCCCCACATTTTCACACTCTCTGGGTTTCTATGTCTCTCCCACTCCCCACTGCTTGACTCTGCGTGTAGCTGAAAACGATAATGCCGTCCTGAACTGCCACACGAAGAAGCAGTGATCGCCGGCAACAGAAATGCGATCGTTGCGAAGTCATAGAAGCTGCATTGGTATCTCCGCCGCCGCATCGCCGCCGTCTTCTGCCGGAACGTGCTCCGTCTCCAACTCCTCCCCCGCCTCTGTTTCTTCAGGTCAATCCATCAATTCTCCGATGCGTTAACCTAAATAGTCGTCTTATTTGACTACGAGTCATTTTACTCATTTTATTTTTGTTTTTTATGTGGATTTCTGGTTAGTTGAGCACAAATTATTTCCTGTTCCGTACAATTAAGTTCAGTAAAGTTCCAATAATGTAATGCTTAATAGCGATCTTTCTCGTAGGGTACACTTAGTGTCTTATAATGATTGAATATTTTATTTTTGAGCAAATTGTGGTCATATGACTCATATCCTGACATTTGGATGTTTAGGATGACTCTTTCGAATCTACATTGTTAGTGTCATTAGTTTCAGGACAGCTAGGATTTTGATGCTAAAGCTAGATGTTTCTTATGTCTTGTAAATGATCATATCAGTCATAGTCCATCTATCAAAGACAAAAGAACATGAAGATAATGTTAGATGGTTAAGCACGTTTTGCCTGTCTTATGTAATGTAGTCTGTAGAGCTGCAGTGATTTGTCTTAGAGTTATTACTTGTCAAGTTGTCATTAGGACTTAATCTCTAGGATTTGGCTGTTTGTGTTCGTCTGTTAGCCCGTTTCACATCCCATTTTGTGCTCTGAATTGGTTCAAATTCAGTGGAACAGGACTTTGTGGCTCTCAGATTTTATCCGACTTTGGCACTGCTTTTCGTGTTCTAGTGATTGACACACAAAGGAGTCACTTATGGAGCAAATTCTTTCTAGACTAGGTTTGAAAACAGTGTTTTTGAATGCAGATCACGCCACTTGCTTGGCGCCAGTGTGGATGGGGAAAAGCATCACTTGTGTTTGCTTCAAGAGGAAAGGAAATTATGGTCGGATTTTTTCCACCATGACACCCGTACAGGTACAATTATGGAAAGGGCGTAATTGAGTGATATTTTGACCTTCATTTTAACATAAGAAATGCTAGCACAGTCGGCATCCAGTTTTATTTTTTATCACATCTTACCATACACTTGGTGATTGTAGGAAGACAGATTCAGAAGGTTAAAACATCGAATGAGGATCTCTTTTGATGCTTCCAAACCAGAACACCAGGTTTGTTTCATTCACAAGCCTACTAATTAGTAGAAATAAACTTCTATTCTACTTGCATTTTTTAAAAAGAGTTTGTCTCAACCAAATGGCATAATACATAGGTAGCTTTGAAAGCTCTATGGCACGCCACCTATCCCGGCCGGGAATTACATAGTTTGGTATCTGATCAGTGGAAAGAAATGGGATGGCAGGGAAGAGATCCATCAACAGATTTCAGGTTTCACACCGCTCGTGTATTTCTCTTTCAGAGTCCATGCCTCGGTCCTACTTCTCATTTCCATCCTTTGTCACATATTTTTCTTCTTCTTCAGGGGAGCTGGATTTATATCATTGGAGAACTTACTGTTCTTCTCCAAGACATTCTCGGTGAATTCTCGCTCTTTCCATTATTGTTTTTGGGAGCCTTATGCTTTGCTAACATTGTTTTGGGTGGCTCTTGCTGTAGATGTCTTTTCAGCGTTTGTTAAAGAAGCAAGGGGGGAAAAGAGCTGCGTGGGAGTATCCATTTGCTGTTGCTGGTGTAAACATAACATTCATGATCATGCAGATGCTTGATTTGGATGCCTGTAAGCAATTCATAATACAGTCGAGTTATATGATAGTGTATGCATTCAAAGAGTCTGTCGAGACTGATCCGTGAGAATCAACTGTTTGCAGTAAAACCACGAACATTTGTGAGAGCGGTGTTCCTGCAAATGTTATCGGGTAAGTAAGGTCTTGTCCTCTCTGGTTTATCTGTACTTCAGTTTAGTTCGGTAAGAAATCAGTAATTGTTCAGAGTTTTTTAGGATGAAAAAAAGAGTTTCTGATTGAAAGCATTTGCAGAAAATGAGTGGGCATTTGATCTTCTCTATTGTGTGGCTTTCGTGGTTATGGACAAGCAGTGGTTGGAGAGGAATGCCACATACATGGAATTTAATGTAAGAAACTCCCAAAAACATCAACATTTCAGAAACTTGCATTCGTAATTAATGTTTTGCTTGTCTTTGTTTGTTTGTTTGTTTATACCAGGATGTTCTGAAATCAACTCGGTGTCAACTGGAAAAGGAATTATTGATGGACGATGTTTTGGGCATTGAAGACATGCCTTCTTATAACCTCTTATGCTGATTGAGTGATTGTGACTAATTTGTATAAAAAAATGGAATTTCCCACTCTGGTTAATGGTACTCCAGTATTTTATCTCTATTTTATATGAGAAAAAATAATTAGGTACTATATGACTTGTGAATGCCAATCTTAAGACACCTACTTTTTAAGTACACTTTAATTATAAAAGATTTAGCGTATTTTTGTTTTGAAAAATCAATCATTCCAAGATGTTGGAGAAAATGCCAATCAAATCGAAGAATAAAAATTATATGTGGAGATAAATTTCACACATTAAATAGTAGAACATAAATTAAAATAAACTGTTGTTCCACATCTCCCTAATGGAAAGATAGGGGAAAAATTGAAGAACAATGGGGTGCGAATGTAGGGTTTGCGCACGTGCAGACTACACGCCGTCCAGCGATTATGACACGCTGCCACGCGCCGCACAACACACCGGTTCCTTCCACGCGCTCCAATGCACCGGGCCTACGAGACATGCGCTCCAACGCGCTGCTTCAACGCGCCATCACGAGCCGTCACGCACCGCCACAGTGTGCTGCCGCCCATACTCACTCTGGTCCAGTCTCTTCGTCTGGAGATGGTTTCATTATTTTTTCTTTCTGTTTCTTTTTCTCTAGTTCTTACTGTCGATTTAATTTAT
>JAUOBV010000013.1:573279-586671 GCA_032360425.1 Rubia occidens
AGCCTCGGTCATATAGAACAATTTCTCGTCGATATGGATTGTGTTGTGCATGTCTCTGAAATGCATGTTGCATTTGATGACTAAGACACCATTCCAGCCTTTGTGTTATGCATTCCACAGTTAGGCATGAATGAACAACATTTGTGTGGCTCTTAATGATTTTATTTGCCACCACCCTTTTAATGGTGATCTTGCTGACATGTAGTCCAATAGATGTGCTTCTACAGGTTCACATATCACGCAATGGCAACGCCATAAGAGCTTCAAGGTCAATGGCCTTTTTATTTGTTGCAACTCGACCATGACGCCGAGACCTTCCATTCACGGCTTCTCCCTTCAGTGTTTTGGAGAAGAAAAACTGCAAGTTGATGCCGCTGTTCGTCGGTCAGATTCCAGCCAACCATCACAGCAATCCGGGCCAGCTCAATGAAGAAGAATATGAAAGGACCCAGGAATATTAGGGGCAGCTTTATTCACTGCCCATTTTAAGAATTTGAGAGCTTTTTAGTGCCTTTATTGTTGTGTTGGGATCATCTTTCAACCTATATTTATAGATGTAAATTCATTCTTTTTTAATTATGTTGCAAAGTACCTTTTCATGAATTTCGCTCCAATTTTTAAATTTTGGAGCCAAACATTAAAATTTTGGGGGAGAAATCAGACCTAAGTTGAGTTTTAACCAAGTCAAATTGTGAATATTGATTGATTTTCGGCCACTGTACAAACTGACAAAAAGCTGAAAAACTTACACTTCAACCCAGCTTTTGACTGTACTTTTCACTATTGAAATTTTACCTCTAATTTTTTTCTCTCTGCAGAATAAGCAGGGACAGAGGGAGTATTATATTTGAAAAGCATCTCCATTTTCATCTTTATTATGAAACTGAAACAAACAAATAAAACAATTCAACCGAAAGCAATTTAACAATGGATCAATTCAACCAGGATTAGTTGGAATGTTACTGATTACGACCTTTTGTCCCTTTCTATTTTTCCTTTTTACACTAGTTTTAGACTACTAGTTAGATATGCTGTTACTGGCATTTTAGTACTCGTAGCTACAGATACGGAGAAGGTTTAGACTAGACATATCTTTAGACACTTCTCTGTAATCTCACAAATTGCCTCCACCTTGTGGAGTTACTGTACTGTTCCGTTGCAATCACACATTGTGCAATTGATCTTAATAGAAAAGGGAGGGAACCCTATAAACCCCGTCTTTGAGACGGTTTAATTTTAAAAAAAAAGAATGTAGGGTTTGCGTATTAGATGAGATGAGATTAGGAGAGGGAAACGATTTTCTAGCAAGGGGATTTATAGCCATGATGAGAAGGATTTAAACTCTTGAATCTTCCTAGATCCATGATTATTTGAATTATTTGTGCATGTGGTTCTTGAGCTTAAGAAAACTGATTCTCTGTAATAACACTTCGTCTTATCTCAATCTGCATATGTTTTGGTCACTTTTAGTGGTGGAACTGAATCGGAACGAGTCGGTGCGGCCGTCCCAGTAAACTCGGCGAACTAAGAGAGTAATACTCCTCATATCTTTTTTCGTCCCGACTCATTAAAATTAAAAAGGGTTCCGTCCAAGAATGAAATTCGTCCATCCCGGAGACGCCATTGTAGTTTAGCTCCCCTAAGATTTTGTCCTGATTCTACCACTGCACTTTGACAAAACATGTTTGAACATCGATAATTTTAATTTTATACATTAACATAGAGATATTTAGGAATGTTCAGTAAAAACTGACCAAAATAATGTGCAGATCGAAATGAGACTTAAGAGTACCAAGTTTGACAAAATGAGTTGGGACATACCAATCATAAGTTGGAACAATCATCATCAAGAAACACAATTTCAGACACCAATCTCCAGAACTAAACCTTGGAGACAAGTACAACCTATGACACGCATTTAGCCACCTTTTGGTTGAGAAGGTTGCTTAGGAATCAAGTTCTGCTGGTTTCCAAAACCCCTTATGTAAATGCATCTGCCATTGAAGAGGCAAAAGAATCCTGAACAACTCTTGAAACTCAAGTTTCAGAGCTTTAATGTCTCTTTTGGGCACCTGTTTTGCCTTAACTTCCAAGCAAAAATCCACTCGCACCTAGAGCACCCACCTCACTATGTTCCTCTTACATAAACCTTAAAATTCACAAGAATTCAAAAGTAACTTCAAAATGGGATCTTTGCAGCAACTGCCAAATGGGGGCAAAAGCCCCCTCTTGTTAGAAACCTCTTGTGGATATCTGCTTCAAGAATTGCAGGTAAATAAGTTCTCCTTCTTGTGATTGATCAGCTTAGGACATGAAGTCCGTTGAGAGTTCCACATGGGTGGTAGACAAAGCAATACCTTAGTACTCCCTATGTCCCAGCCCAATCAACAATTTAACTATTCACTCAGTCAAAATTGCTTAACTTTGACATCAAAATTGCTTAACTTTGACATCAAAATTGAATTGATAAATAAGTTAGGTTATAGTTAGTTAAATGTGATCTTGTAAGATTCATAATAACATATATTTTTAAAATATTAACTTTTCATAAATTATATTTACACACAGTTATATCAATGTTTTTTCAAGTCAACTGGCGAGCATAATTGGCTGGGACGGAGGGAGTATATAATATCAAACACATCAGCAATTGGTTTTATGATAAAAACCCACGATTCTTACTGTTAAATGGCTATGTTGTTGCTAAAACAGATGATATGGGACGAGGTCGGAGAAGATCAGTTCGAGAGGGAAAAGGTTTTGGTGGACATAGAGCAGGAGTGTTTGGAGGTTTACCGGAGGAAAGTGGACAATGCCAACATTTCGAGGGCGAGGTTGCATCAAGAGCTCGCTGATGCTCAGGCAGAGTTTACACATCTCCTCCTTTCGCTTGGCGAACGATCACTCCCCCTACGGGTACTTTCTCTACATCTTTGTTAAGACAGGATATAGTACTGACAGAGTGAGTGATTAAATAGGGGTGACAAATGAACGGACAAGTCGAATACAGGTAGGATAATTAAGTGATTAAAAATCATGGGTATAATACATTTTGACCCGTTTTATGACGGGTTAAAAAGAACCAGGTTAAAATTCGCTCATCCTGCAAGTTAGAAAATAGGGTTAAAAATGGGTAAATTTGTGAGTCTCAACTAATATATGATACAAATCCATATGGGTAAACTCGTGGATATCAACCCATATGGGTAAACTTGTGTGTTTCAACTCATATATTGAAACATGCGGTTACTTTGCAAACCCAACCCGCTTGATCCATAATTTTCACTTACTTATTTGATCTGTTGCTCATTTGATTCATTACTCATTTGCCCATAGCTTTCCCCATCTGGGTTTTTAAATTGATGTTAGGATATTAGATATTTAGTATGTTTCTTTAGTGATAAATTATTGTGTATTTACTCTTGTACTCTAATGACAGCTCTATAATACAATGTAATACTAACGCCCTAATTGACTAGGGTTTTATCAATCAGTATGGTATCGGAGCAACAAGATACTAAGAAGAAATACTAAGAAGAACAAGATTTATTTTGCCTCGGGTTACAGATTTATTTTGCCTCCCCTAAATGATTGCTCGACACTCTTATGAAATACTAAGAAGAATCTTATGAAATACTAAGAAGCAATTGTAAGATTCTTACAATGATATACTAGAATGAAAAGCAAAAATGACCAGAATCTAGTACATTTCATTAGCCCGAGCATGACAAATTTCAGTCATTTGTTTCATGTACAGCCTGAGAAAATGACTGGAACACTGAAGGATCAGCTGCACTCCATTAGTCCAGCTCTGAAGGAAATGCAGCTAAGAAGAGAGGAGAGAGTGAAGCAATTCCGCGCTGTTCAATCGCGAATCCAGAAGATATCAGCAGAGATAGCAGGAAGATCAGAATACAACGATAACTCATCAGCAACCGTTGTAGTAAATGAAAGCGATTTGTCACTAAAAAAGCTAGAAGAGCACCAGAATGAGCTTCAGAGGCTGCAGAATGAGAAGGTAAGAGGTGTCTGAACTTTTACTGTCTTAAACTGACTTCTGAGATCTTCTTGTTTCTGCAAAAATGTTTGACAACAGAGCGAAAGGCTCCAACGGGTCGAAAAATACATGAGCACAATTCAAAACTTGTCTGCCACACTAGGGATGGATCCATCCATGATTATTACAAAGGTTCATCCCAGTTTGAACGCGTTGTCGGGTCTGTCAAAGAACATAGGTGATGTCATTCTAGCAAAACTACACAGCACTGTCGAGTCACTAGAAGCAGAAAAGCAAAAACGATGCGAAAAGGTATCATACGCATGATTATCAGAAAAGGCCTAATGAGGCATTCACTGACTTATCATTGTACTTCTTACACATTTTGTCTTGACTCTTGCAGCTTCACCAACTTGGGAAAACATTGGTAAACCTATGGAATCTGATGGACACTCAGGATCAAGACCGCGAATGCTTTTCACACATCACCAGTCTGTCTGATATATGCGCTCCTGGAAGCCTCACACTCGACACAATCCAACAGGTTTGTCTAAACAACCTTGAACTCCTGAAGAAAGAATCAACGTTAAACTCACGATGCTTTAATTTTCTTTCTAGGCCGAGGTTGAGGTAAACAGACTAGATCAGCTAAAAGCAAGCAAGATGAAAGAACTTTTCCTCAGGAAACAACTCGAGCTTGAAGAGATCTGCAATCAATCGCACGTGGAGATCCCTTCGAGACTAGAAATGGAGAGCATAATGAGCCTCTTAAACTCAGGTTGGAACGGTAAAATCCCTTCATTTCTCATTAAGAAACTCGAAACTAACTGACAATGCACTTCCAGGGGAGATTGATCACGCTGATCTTCTTATGACCATGGATGAGCAAATATCGAAGGCGCTAGAAGAAGCCTGCAGTAGGAAGCCAATAATGGAAAAGGTCGAAAAATGGATTTTAGCAAGTGAAGAGGAACGGTGGCTAGAAGAATACAACAGGGTGAGATATCTGATTTCACTCCATTTACGCGAACTTCATATTGTTTACCTCAATTTCCTTCTCTGTGAAACATTTTCAGGATGAGAACCGATATTCAGTCAGTAGAGGGGCTCACAGGAACCTGAAAAGAGCCGAACGCGCGAGGCAAATGGTTAACAAAATCCCAGGTATAAACACAAAACCAACAAGAAAAACTTTATTTACATGATTTAAGTCCCTTTGAATCATCTTGATTCTTGCGTTGCAGCTCTTGTTGATCTGCTCATTGTCAAGACCAAGAACTGGGAAGAGGAAAGGAACAAAGTGTTTCTATACGATGAGGTATGATGCAATCATGTTTCTAACCTTAACAAAGCTCGCGAGACACGAGTAACAATTCTTTCCCAAATAGGTTCCGCTACTGGCAATGCTGGAAGAGTACAACACAATGAGAAGGGAAAGAGATGAGGAGAAGCAAAGGCAACGGGTAAGGACACGACAATGTAGGATCAGTTTTAGCGCACCATTTATACAGCTTCTATAAGACAACTTTCTACATTGTAGGAAATCAAGAAGATACAAACACAAGCAGTATTAGTAGTAACTGATCAAGGAAATGTGTTCGGTTCAAGGCCAAGTACAGGCAGCCGTCGCATCTCCATTGGAGATGCTGGCCATGATAGCCCGATGAATACTAGAAGACTGTCAGAAGCTAGTACCTTAACGGTCCATGGAAACAGCGTACCTTTCAGCCGGGGAGGGAGGAAAGCGCGGGGACAAAGAGCGTTTTGTCGAGCTGGGATCGCTTCCCACCTCAGAGAAGATACAGCTTCGGTGGTCTCATCCTTTTCTGGACCAAGATCACCTTAATTAGCTTATTCTTTTCCACATGGTAACAACTGTAACATACATATTTATGGTCCTACGTTTATTGTATAGTAGAGTAATGTTTATCTGCTCATCTTTTCAGTGTTTTTACTATTTTCAGTATATGATCGTTCTTACTCCTATGCAAACACATTGATTTTGATTATCCCTTCACATGAACTCTATGTATGATCCATATCATGAACTCGACATATGCTTTCGTTCATGAAATCGATTTGGATTAAGAACATTTAGGCCATACTCTTTTTAACTTATCTGCATTTCATTTCGGTACGATAAATTTGATCTGATACAATGTAGCTTAGTTTTTTCACTACACTTATTTCCGTTCACTTCAATATAAATCAATGTTCAGTTCAATTCGTTCAATTCAGTATAAATCAGACGTTCAGTTCAATTCAGTATAAATCATACGAAAAGAACGGGAGTCAAAATCAACAACAATCTTCAAAACATCAACAATGACCCATTAAAGGCATCTAAAATCTTCTAATTCTAAATACATGACAAAAATTTGCATCAAGAAACTGAACCCTAATTGGACTTATCGAAGAATGAGTCAATCCTCCGCGTGCCGGAAGGAGCAGGCTTGGGAGGCTTGGGGTCGGAGGATCGCTCCTTCGGGACCTGATCGGACGGCTGAGAAGGAACCGGAAGCGAATCGAGGAGGAAATCGCTCGTCGGCTGATGCCTTTTCACGGCGATCCGCAAGTGATCCACCTTGATAGTCTTCTTCTTCTTCTCCACCGATACTCCGGCGGAAATCTCCGCCAGAAATCGGAGGAAAAGATCAGTCGATTTCGCAACTAGAAACGCCGCTTCCGAGTTGATCTTCTTCACATCCTTGTCGAGCTTCATGATCTTCTTCACGCGGTGAATCGGAATCTCCGGCTGGCTGAGCTGCTGATGCTGGTGGCGGAGCTCCTCGGCGGCGTTTTCCTTTCCTTCATCTGCCATGGCCGGGATACAAAACGGCGTCGTCTTTGACAAATCCTCAACCTGCCTGGGAATTCGTGTTTATACTCTTCCATTTTGGCGGTAACTTGTCTGTTTAGTTTGGCGGGATTTCTTTTCTCAGGCCCATATTTCGAATCGACCCATCTGATTTTAGTTGGCCCAAAGTAAAAGTCCATTAATCACCGACTTATCTTTTTCTTTGAGAAAATAAAAGCAAGTCGGAATTTGCAGCGATTATTTCCCGGAGCTATTTTATCCGTCTATTTCAGCTGTAATTTACGCCGGCGACCTACCGGAATCTATGCTCCAGTTAGCAGCTTAGCAAACACATCAGTGAAGGATAAATATGTAATTAATCAACATCAGGATTCTGTCTTTTTCTTCTTCTTTTGACATTATTTTTAGCTTAATTGTTTTGTGATGATGAACATCAAAGGAGGTCTTCCGTTAAGCGTCCGCCAACTCCAGATGTTGAAGAAGAGGAGCAAGATCGAGAACCTAGCCTGCAAGAAATCATCAAAATCAAGGTCTTTATATTTGTTTTGTTTTTTTGTTTATTTATTTTTGCTTTTTATACGCTCAGTGTGTGTATTGTGTGAATTTTGGGGTTTTATAGTTCATAGAGAGCGGTGAAAAAGAGCGATTGAAGGAGCTTTTGAGGGAAAGGCTTATAGAATGTGGCTGGAAAGATGAGATGAAGTCTCTTTGCAGGTTTTTATCCTTTGGAATTGAAGTAAAATTCTACTATTTATGCTGTTAATTTGATTTTTTATTTTTTGCCTTGGACATTGGTATTTGAAGCTTTAAAGCTGTAGTTCTGGTTTTGAATACAGATTGCCTGTATTTAGGATGCTATCATTTCCTTTGTTATGAATTCTGATTAACTCTAATCATCAATGAGAAATTAGTTGTCACTGAAAAGTTTGAAAGTTATGGATGTTTTGTATCGCTGTATCCGTAGTTAATGATTCAAATTTGTGATGCTCGGCGTATTTTCGTTCATAGTCTTCCTTTGGAAATTGAAAGTTGGGAGTATACTTTAGTCGGATGAGTAAGCTCTCGTGTGGGAGAACGTGTTGTTTTTGCCTCGTTATGTGGTGACTCAACTCATTTGTAAGGATGATTGTTATTGCTAGAGAGATGTCTTTGGAATTCTCTTGTGATCCGGGATAGTCCATATATGAACGTTTTTTTCTGATTTCCTTGATTAGGTCATTTGTTCGGAAGAGGGGAAGGAATAATGTCACCGTGGATGACCTTATACATGTTATAACCCCAAAGGGAAGAGGTGTGTTCATCTACTTCTTACGTGCTCTCTTCTTCTTCCGTTGTTCTTTACTTTGTTTAGTCTTTAGGATGCTAAATATCACTTTAGGTTAGATTAAAACGTGAAACTTCCTGTTTGTTTCGTCATGCTGTTATGCTATAGTTACCTAGGATAAGTTAGTATCTCGTGATCCATTTGTCGTTTTCAGTGTTTTGAGCCTCTGCAGTCTATCAATAGTAGGTTTACGGGTAATGTTAAATATCACTTCAGGTAAGATTAAACCGTGAACCTTCCTGTTTTTTTCCCGCATGCTGGTTTGCTATACTTACCTAGGATAAGTTGTTATCTCGTGGAACCATTTGTCGGTTTCAGTGTTTTGAACCTCTGCTGTTTATCAGTACTAGGTTTACGGGTAATGTTAATAGTAGGTTCAATCTGTGCAGGATCGATTCCTGATCCAGTGAAAGCAGAGCTGTTGCAACGCATTAGATCGTTTATTTCTTCTGCCGCTCTTTGATCATTTACAAGACTTGGAAACTGGGAGCTGATTAGCAGCCATAAGATGTTCGAATTGCAGTTTAATACATCAGACCGAAACTAGCCTTTTAAGAATCATCTGCTTTTGCATCAAACTGACTAGATATGAAATGTGATTGAAATATTTTTCGATGTTAACTTTTGATTGGAGGTGCCGATTGAGGCATGACATGATTATGAAATTGTTAAGAAGCTTGTAGTAACATGTTCCATAATGGTTAGTGTATAATAAAAATGGTTAGGGTCTTTGTGACGATTACGTCAATGCTTACGATACTGAATAATTGGATATGTCCATGGAGAATTCGACAGGATAACAATGTTACTAGTGGAATCCTACATTTGAATAAGGAATACTACATATTAAGGACTCAATAATTGAGTAAATTAACTACGTATGCAAATTTTGAGATTATATATGGGTATGGTTGACAAACCAAATCCTATCCATCTAATATAATCTCACAAATTCATTAAATCTATTTTTAATAAAATAATATCAACGATTAGATTGGATGGATAGTTAGGATTTAGATTGGATGGATAGTTAGGATTTAGTGTAAAATTTATGAAAAAAAAAAGAGTATATAAATATATTTTTATTTTTTCATTCTAATCTTTGATTTCTGTCGAATTTGATATTTTGCGGGGTTAAATTTCTGGATAGTAAGATTTGGTTCTTTCAAGTTGAGTTGAACTAAATTAAAATGAACTAAATTTAAATGTATCGAAAAATAACAATAATATGACTTAATTAAATTAAATGTAGTTCAGTCAATATTATGATTAAGTGATTTATTTTTTAAGCAAAGAGTCATTCTCATTTAACTACAAGATCGTTACACATTTTGTGCCAGGTTTAGGTTTAGGTCGCACAACCCCTAACTAACAACTATAACTAATTTGTTAACACCTTCTAAACTCTATGCGCCATGTTTAGGTTTAGGTCGCACAACCCCTAACTAACAACTATAACTAATCTGTTAACACCTTCTAAACTCTCTGCGCTCATACACGATGGAATGAGCTTCCCACAAATGAACCTAACACTAGGTTCATGTGACATATTGTCAATCTTCGCAACTCGAGCGCGCCTTCAATCTTCATCTTCAGCGGGTTGCTTCACCTCTATAATGGACCTATCACTATGTTCATGTGCCATATTGGTAATCTCAGCAACTCGAGCGCGCAATCTTCATTTTCACCGAGTTGTTTCAACTCTATAGTTTTGAGATTAACTGAATTGAAAGACTGAAAACCTCTATAAAATAGGAACGGAGTGTGAAATTATAAAAAAAAGAATGAGGTGCTTATATAACCCTAAGTTCTTTGTTATGTGCAAATATAACCTCGAGTTTTTCGAAAGTGCGGCTGTACCCAAAGTCATTGAAGTGTGCACTTGTACCCAAAAAAATAGTAGGAAAAAATGGGTACTCGGGTATAAGTTTATATATTTTGGCCGGCCACGAGTATATCTGCACTTTTAAAAATCAGCATAGGTATATTAGCACTTTTGAAAAACCGAAGGTTATATTTACACTTTCCAAAGAACTGAGGGTCATCTAAGCATTTTACTAAAAAAAAATATATGTTAGACCGGTGACAAAGTTTCGGGAAAGACAGTCTTTCCATAGTGATTTAATTAAACCCGATTCATACAATCCAAAAATTTTATCTTTCATTTCTTCTAATTTTCACATTAAACCTTGGTCTTTCCGTAACTTATGAAAAGACTGAAAGAGATGAACTCTAGACCGATTATAGAAAAAAAAATCAATTATAAAATAATAATATTACTAATTATAAAATAATTTATCTAATTCTTGATAGCTTTAAAATAAAACTCTGTGACGAAATTATCGCCATGAAAATGTTACAATTAACCTGACTGATAGCCAATAACTTGGATAACTGATAGCTAATAACTCGATATAGTCCCGGTATCCCGGAATATTATATAAATTCGAACGTCTTTTTTCTTTATGTCTGATATGGCATTATATCTTGAAGATGTACCATAAGTGCTAAGCTTGCACTCTATGCATTAAATTAATGTGCATTAGCGTCCTCTTTTCTCTTTTGTTTCTGAAATATCGAAACATACTCCCTTCATTTTACTATGTTTGACATCATATATTTAGCTGGTATTTTTTTTTGTAAATTAAAATGTGCAAGATAATTGAATTTAAAAAAGTAAAAAACCTTAATGAGTGATTAAAAAAGATTCACTTTTTTACTGAGAATGTGATTTTTTTTAAAACATATGAAAATGAAAAGTGTGCCAAAAATATTGAAACATGGAAGTGTTATTTTCTCCTGTGATAATTTTTAAATTTTTAAATGATAATTAACCATAATTTAAGGAAGAATAATTGAAAGGTTGTGGTTTAATCCTGATGAAGATACAATGTGAAAGATACGCGAGTTACAATATAATTTAGTAGTTATCTAATTATTTAATATAAATTTAATAATTATAAAATTAAAAGGCAAAGTTTTTGTGAAACCAACTTTCTATAGGCATATGGAAAGACGAGGTTGAATTACAATTATCGAAAGTTGAAAGATTTTAGTTGCAATATTTAAAATTTATTATGCAACGTGTAATGGTTATAAGTTTATGACTCAACTAATGCAACCCAAAAGATTTATCTTAATTTCATCTAATTTACAGTTAAACCTTTATTTTCTCATAAATTATAAAAATATCGTCCTTCAAGAGACAACCTCAAACTAAAATGTAAAAATCCAACTCAAACATCTAATCCCATACACTCGATTTAATTTTAAAAAAAATCATTTATTATAAAAAAACTAATCGCCAAGCACAATCTGTTAGCTTCTTGTTTAATCTTATGTAAAGTCTCAAGTCAACTGAAAAACTGCTTATCAATAACTCAGATGTTACTCCGTATCGTTCAAATCTATACACTTACTATTTGACCGTCAAACTTGTCAAATTTTGACTATATTTAGATAGATATATGAACAATAATATTAAAGTATGAGATATTATTGGATTCGTTGCATAATGTAGTTTCTAAATATCAATTTTTTAGGTGTAGTTATACATATTTACAATCAAACATGATTTTTTTAAAAACGTGAAAAAAATCTATGCAAATTCTCATGGGATAGAGGGAGTACGTATATTTCCTACTTGCATTATTCACAAAATTAAAATAAAATTTTGAAGCAAACCCTTATTATCACGGGGCATACATTTTTGTTTCGATTGAAGGGGAAAAAAACACCCTTTGACACAAGGTTAGATTCAATGAATTCAGACCAAAACTTAGGTTGTTTACTGATATTCTCAAAGGGTTGTGTATTGAGTGTTTTTCTGTTGACATTCTTTTTCTTTTTCATTTATTATATATATATATATATGCGTTGAAAGTTAAGTTTTCTAAAGGTTCACCAAATATTTAAGAAATTATTTTAAAATTGTGAAAGTAATATTAAAGAAAAAACAAAGAAAAAAACACACACTATTAGTGATGCCAGATATTTAATTAGTCTCATTCTAGCAAGCCCCCACTCTATAATTCCACTTTCTTTCTTATAATGGAATGTTTGTGGCTATAAAGCTGGCACGTTAAGTTGGGAATTAATCAATTAGGATCAACATGCTAATAGTGAAAGAGTTCGTCGTTTTGAAATACGGTCTTTTCATAAGTTATGGAAAGAGCAAGATTTAAACTGTAAATTTAAAGAAATTAAAATAAAATTTTTGGGGTGTATTAATCGGGTCATAAACCTATCACTCTTAAATGTTGCATCATAAATTTTCAATATTGCAACCAAAACCTTTTACCTTTCTATAATTCCAATTCAACCCCATTTTTTTATATGTCTATGGAAAGACGGTTTTTCCCGAGAGTTTACCATAGTGGAAACAAATCTCATTCAACCAAGCATTTATATATAGTTGAAGAATATCTATTATATTTATTAATGTAAATATGTTTAAGGAGGTGGAAGAATGATTCTTAATCTACAGATACTTTGTTGAGACGGTTTCACTCAGTCTGATAATAAAACAGAAGGTATAATTATAATTATTTAAAAATATAAGATTACATAAAGTTTTTTTGTAATTTTTAAAAATTTATTTAATTCCTTGTATATCACCATAAGTTATGGTGAGACGATCTTTTATGAATATTTCCCTTCATAATAATATTCCATCTCCTCTAATTAATATTTATACCAGTTAGAGTATTTTTCTTTTATCACTGTTCTTAAATTTAATTGCATAACCTTACAAATTTATGTGAGTGATTTGTACGTGGGGAGGTAATGACCAAATGAAAAGTTGACATGTGTTAATTTTAAGTTAGAATTAAAAGAGAAAAATAAGGATGAATTTAACTGAAATTTGAATTTAACAAGCGTCAACTTTTCATTTGACCCACACATCCCCACACATAAATCTCTCGCATAAAAAATTCTCTAGTCAAAACCAACATTATTTTCCTTCCCGCCTGCATTCGCACCGTTCCTCCGTCGTCGGTAGCCATCTCTAGTGAGCAGAAGGCCATCCCCCTCAACTTCACCGCACGGGCTTTTAATTCTGACTTAAAATTAACACATGTCAACTTTTCATTTGGATATCAACTCCCCACATAAAATTTATCCAATCCCTAATCTTAGCTTAATCAGTTGCTATCCGAAACTTGCTCCGACATATTAATAAATGTGATTTGGTACTAGTTAATTACCTCTAAATGCGAAATGGGATGGACTGATTCTCCATTAAGCAAGAAG
>JAUOBV010000013.1:663759-674713 GCA_032360425.1 Rubia occidens
GTACCTCCATTCTTGGAGAAATGTTATTATGCCGGATTTAGAAATTACATTTAGTGAAGGCATGTTAATATTAATTATTAATATATTAGAAAATAAAAATAAGAAATTATGTACATTAATGAGACTCCAATAATATTATAAATAAAATAATAAAACAATTAATAATATTTTCAACTAATTTTCACATTTTTTTAATGTCATAACTCTTTCTTCCAATTGCACACAATTACTACATAATTTGTATAAATAATTTTCTTGTAATTTATCCAATAATTTTTTTATTATTAAAAAGAGCAGGGTGAAGAAAATCTCTCAAAACAAGTAGTCATGTGGATAATTTATTTTAAAGGGAAAATGCATTCAAACCCCCCCGAGTTCTTTATTATGTGCATATATACCACCAATTTTTTTGAAAGTGCACATGTACCCCTGAATTAGGTTCGAGTTAAAAAAATCATACCCCCATGTCTGAGTCCCGCGTTGACCTTTTGTTTTTTTGGTTTTGACCAATATTGTAATTACCAAAATAACATTCACTTGATTCATTGCCGCTCCCCTGCTGCTGTGCTGCACCACATCGAAAAACCTTTCCAATTATTCTAATTTCTCTTCATCACAGGGATCCTCATCACCATATTCTTTTCATTTCCCAAACCACCTTTCAACCACCACGATGCCGCCCTGCCACATCTCTACCGTATCCCCAAAGCCCTAGCATCCCCTCTCCACCATAACCCCCCTGCCAACCACCGTAACCTAAAATCACTCAGCTTCTATGACACATCCACACCACCCTCTCTATGCAGCGATGCAGCCCTGCCACACCGGCACCGTAACCCCAAATTTTAACACCCCCACCGCATCCCCCACCCAAGCTTCTCACCACGCCACACACTATAGTTTTCATCCCATCTCCCACCACCACCAAACAAGCGCCACTCCTCGTCCCGCCAATTCCCAACCCCCACTGCAGCCCCAAAACCCTAGTGCCTCCACAACCACCGCACTAACGGGCACCACCACCATGTCGTCCCAACCCAATTCTCAACCCCAACCCCGACGCCAACCTCATCGCAAACACCACCACCGCGTCCCTTTCTAACTACTGTCGATTCTCACCACCGATCATTTTGTTTTGGGATATATACAAATATAGCCCTATATACTTGAGAAAGTGCACATATAAGTCTGAGATAATTTTTAGTACAAAAACAACCCTAACTAATTGATGAAAGTGCAAATATAACCCTAACACACCACTTCTAGCATTGACTGCATATAAAATAACCAAAATATCCTCTAACTCAAACCTAAAAGTGTTTGGACATTTTTACCCCCACCACCCACATTCCTGCCCACCACTCTTACCACCTAGCCACCACCATCCACATTCTCAGTCACCACCACCCCCATTCCCGACCACCAACACTCGCCCATCATCACTCCCATACCCGACCACCACCCTCACCATCTCTACCACTCTCGTCACCCCCACCACCCAACCACCACCACCATTCCCGCCCACCACCTTTACAACCCATCCACCACTACCATTCCTTGCCACCACCCTCACCACCCAACCACCACCATCCTTACTACCCAACCATCACCGCTACTACCACCCGCCACCGCCACCTCTCGTCCCTCCCCAAACCACGTCCACCACCACTACTACAGTCTTAACGTCGTACAAGAATCCTTTTTGTTGCCCACTCCCCTCCGTCATCAGCCAAAATAAAAAACCCTGTCACTTTCAAAGGAGTTGAAGAAGCCACCGCCACCACCGCCACCGCTCTCCAGCCGACCACCGCCGCCGCCGCCATTCCTCCCATGCTCTTTCCCTCAATCTTCTTCGAACCCATCCCATAAACCATTCATATAAAATTCCCATCTTCCCCAAATCTCAGATTACCAAACCCTCAATTTTACCCCAAAACACTCATCCACTAAATCCCTACAGCTACTGCCACCGTCGATCGTCAACGTCAATGATAAATGGGGCGATTTCATCCGGATTCCACTCGGATCCCTTGCATCTTTCACCACTGCCACACCGACACATTCCTCCTCCATCGACCCTTTGCATATGTTATCTCAGCAACCAGAATCTGGGAATTTCAATGGCCCCGGTTTAGTGGATGAGTGAAGCTCAAAAAGTTGATCCAATTGTCTATATTCGGTGAGATTGAGGAAGAGAAATATTAGGAGGTGGAGGGATCAGATTCTGGTGATACACACCATATTGATGGCAAGGACTCCAAGATTAATGGAAATTTTGGAGTGCCTTTCAACTTCAGTGCTATTACTAGTCCGTATAATCAAAACGAGGCTTCTATGCATGAGATGAGCGAATTGGAGAGTGGTAGGTTATGGTTAGGGCTGGGGGTATGATAGTAATTTTACTTTATTTTGTTTTTCAAGAGGGGTAAAAAGGACATTTCATCAAACTCAGCTTAAATTTGCCGGTTAGGGTTATATTTGCACTTTCCCTTATTATGTAGGGTTATATGTGCACTTTCAATTGTCAGAAGGTTATATTTACACTTATGTGAATTATATATGGTTATAAATGCATTTTTCTCTTTCATAAAAAAAATTATTTGTGTTCCGAAGAAGAGAAATGAAGATGTGAGCTTTTATCCCTTTGAATGAAGATGAGGGAATCGACGGTGGTTTAGGTTTTGGGATTGGGGTTGAGAAATGAAGATGATGGTTTTTTTTCAAAGGGAAAAACGGTCATTTCCTTTAAATACGATAGTGATCAAAGTTGACCAATTTTTCAGATGACATCAAGTGTGCAAATGCACTTTCAAAAAACTGGGGGTATAGGTGCACAACCCAAAAAACTTAGGGGCATACGTGCACTTTATTCATTATAAAAACATAGGGTGATGAATGAGGCCTTGTTCTCCAGATCTTATATGTACTTAATTTCAGTTCAATTTAGTTCAGCGAAAAATTAATTTGATGAAATTTAGTTTACTTTAGTTATATTATTACTATTTTCACCACACTTGTTTTTTGTTCAGTTCGATTCAATTCAATTCAATTCAATTCAATTCAATTGTCTCATTTCAGTTCAATTATATTCAAATCAAATCAGTTCAGTTCAGATAAGAGGACCGGAGTGTAACTTGGTTTTCCTTAATTTCTTTATTATTTAATTCCGCAGTACGAAAAACCCTAGTTCACTACGCCGCTTATAAAACCCCAGGACTAGTACAACTGGTAAAACCATCTCCCTCTCCGCCGCCAAACTCTAGTACTCACTTCCGCGGCCGTCTCTCATCTTCTGAGCACAGAGGCAGATCTACCGCTGGACCTGCCCCACCATTTTTAAAAAAAATCAGAAGTAAATTTTTTTTTAAGTTGGTCAAATGTGAATGCAAGACCTTTGTGCCCCAGCATTTTTTCATCCGTGTTTTTCACTTTCCCCAATTTCTCCAGTCGGCATCTTCCTCCTTCATCTTCCTCCTTCATCGTCCTCCATCATCTGCTCTTCTTCATCAGCTTCTTGCCTTCTCACCGCCCTTATCGCTGCGATTTCACCGGAGATACCCTGCCGGTGGCGATTGTTGGCCTCCACAGCTCTGCCTCTGTAATCTAATTGAGGTAAATGTAATTTCGAATTCAATTAGGGTTTGTTTTAAATATTTTGATGTGGCTTGTGAGTTGTGTCGCGTGGCCTGTGGCTGTGGTGTGGCTCGGCCGTCGATGGTCTATTGCCGTCGGATTGTCAGCATAAAGCGCCCGTATTTGGAATGCCTCCCAGGTGGTTCAGTTTTACTGAGCTTGAACATGCTACAGGTGGATTCTCACAGGCTAACTTCTTGGCTGAGGGTGGAAGAGTGGAAGAATGAATTGTGATATTGTTTTTTTGGGACAATTTTTTAAGGCTGAATTGGATCCAATCTGATGGTTTTCGGCATTGTTTCTGGTTAATGTTTCAGGTGAATTAAAGGTGTAGTTGTGAATGAAAGTCATGGACGCAGCTGATGTTGAAGAAATTTTACTGGCTATTGGAGAGCCTAAGGTATGGAGTTGCATCTAATGCAATGCAACATTTTTTGTCTGAGATTTGATTTGTTAATTTTGATATGGCCAATTGTCCCTTTTATGGTCTAAATGGTTTTGTTGAATGCAAAATAACGTGATTTTGTGATGAAATGAGGTTGTTTACCATGGATTAGTGCTTTTGGCTGTTGAGTTTTGTTTTTCTGATTATGTAATCATGAATGAGTGTTTGTCTAGATATCTTGATTAGAATGATTTGTATTATCGGCCGCAATTGAAGAAGATTTTTCGTTTTTGGTTCTGTGTAGTTACCTGGAGGAATGTGTAAGAGTTTGTCGACAGTATATGCCAGAGTATTGGGCATATTCCCTGACATGGAAGGGGGCAAGGCCAAGAAGCACATCAGGGATTCAGGCATTGTGCTCTTTGCATATTGCCCTCGAGAAGGCCAAGAACATTCTGCAGCATTGCTCAGAATGCAGTAAACTTTACTTGGTATGGCTTCTTTTTCATCTTCCCCTGTTTACGTGATGTATTTCATTACTTGACTGAAATAGTATTGAGGGATTTTTGTATAACCTCGTCTCGTGAATCATTGATCTGTTTACTAGGCTTCAAGGGCTTGGTTTTCATTATGAACAATTATATATGATGAACTTTAGGTGGCCATGATTTCAATGTTGCATGTTTCTACGCATTTGTTTGGTGACACATAACCTGATATGTTGTGCTTTCGTCTGATATATTCCTGATATATTCTTTGCTTCAGGCTATCACGGGCGATTCTGTTATTCTTAAGTTTGAGAAGGCAAGATCTGCTCTTGAAGAGGGCTTGAGGCGGGTTGAAGACATTGTTCCACAATCTATTGGTTGTCAGGTGATTGTACTGTCTTGCTTTTAATTTGTTTAAGTATTTTCTGTTGAGTATATATTTTGGTACTTCATGAATGGATGCTGATTATAGTTTGAATATTTTCCGCTTTCAGATTGCTGAAATTTTGTGTGAACTCGTTGGAATTGAATTCTCACTTGATCCGATGGAGAAGGAAGTTGGTGAAGAGATAATCGCATTGCTCCAGCAAGGTAGACAATTCAGCAATGCGAATGACAGTAGTGAACTTGAATCTTTTCACCAGGCTGCTTCTAGACTCGGCATTACATCTTCGAGAGCTGCTCTTAGAGAAAGAAGGTCTTTGAAAAAACTTATTGAAAAGGCTCGGGCTGAGGAAGACAAACGGAAAGAATCAATCGTGGCCTACCTTTTTCATCTAATGAAGAAATACTCAAAGTTATTCAGAAACGAGTTCTCAGATGATAATGACTCCCAGGGATCAACCCCTTGTTCTCCCACTGTCCAGGGCTCGTTCGAGGATGCTGCTGCAACGGGAATGAACTGCCATGCTTTTGACCGACATCTCTCAAAAATCAGTTCTTTCAACTTCAAACCCAACTTCAGGAGATCCGACCAGATGCCTGTACCTCCTGAAGAACTGAGGTGCCCGATATCCTTACAGCTTATGTATGACCCTGTGATCATCGCTTCGGGGCAGACTTACGAAAGAATTTGCATAGAGAAATGGTTCAATGACAGGCACAACACATGCCCAAAAACTCAGCAGCAGCTCTCTCATCTTGGCTTGACCCCAAATTATTGTGTTAAAGGCCTAGTTGCTAGTTGGTGCGAACACAATGGCATTCCAATTCCCGATGGCCCTCCCGACTCTCTTGACCTGAACTACTGGCGGCTGGTGTTGTCAGAAAGCGACACAGCGCAATTGAAGGTAAAAGACAGCTCCGGGCACGGTAAGTTCAAGGGCATAAAGGTGGTTCCTTTGGAGGATAGCAGGATCATCACAGAGGCAGAAGGTAATGAAGTGGAAGACACAACAGTGCAGGAAGAAGATGATTGCGGGGCTAATGTTTTTCAACGATACGAGGACTACTTGACTGTTATGAATCAAGAAAAAGACTTGAGAAAACAGTGCAAGGTTGTAGAGCAGATACGGCATTTACTGAAGGACGACGAAGAAACTAGAATATACATGGGGGCTAATGGCTTTGTTGAAGCATTGTTGCGGTTTCTGGACTCAGCCCTGCACGCTAGCAATGAGGCGGCTCAGGAAATCGGAGCCATGGCTCTTTTTAATCTCGCTGTCAATAATAACAGGTTTGTTTCGTAACATTTGCAGATATAACTGTTCTTTTCCTGAATCTGTGACCTGGAAATTACTTCTGTTTTACTGTCTTATAGTATTATTTCATACAATTTGTGTTGCATGTAGTGTTGATCCAAGGATTTTCATCCTTAGATTATAGTATGAAAATCTTGGTAGTTTTCTTAGACTTTTGTGCAACTGGATGTTGATTCTGGATGCACTTATCTCGACAACTTTTGTAAAACTCTATTTCTCGATTTTCAGAAACAAAGAAATGATGCTGGAAGGAGAAGTGCTCCAACTGCTCGAGCGAATGAGCATTAACTCAAACTGCGCCGGGGCAGCAACAGCACTGTACCTCAATCTCTCCTGCCTAGGAGAAGCCAAGCCCATAATCGGGTCAAGCGTGGCTGTCCCTTTCCTGATACGGGTCCTCCACCATGAAGCTGACAGCCAGTGCAAGCTTGACGCCCTCCATGCCCTCTACAACCTCTCGAGCCAACCAAGCAACATCCCCCACCTCCTCTCAGCCAACATCATCGCCGCCTTACAATCTCTCCTCTCACAATCAGGTGACAATTCATGGACGGAGAAGTGCATCGCTGTTGTCATCAACCTCGCGTCAAGCAGAACCGCTCAGGAGGAGATCATTTCCGCAACAGCCCTCATCAGCGCACTTTCCACCATCTTGGACATGGGGGAGCCTTTCGAGCAGGAGCAGGCAGCCGCTTGTCTCCTCATTCTCTGCAATGGAAACGACAAATGCAGCCAAAAGGTCCTCCAAGAAGGAGTGATCCCTTCTCTGGTTTCCATCTCCGTTAACGGGACCATGAGAGGGAAGCAGAAGGCTCAGAAGCTCCTGATGCTGTTTCGCGAGCAGAGGCAGCGAGAGCCGGTTCAGGCAATTCAGCAGTCGGAGCCGAGCGAGCCGAGCGAGATGAATTCGCCTGTTGAAGAAGTGAAGCCGCTGAGCAAATCGGTGTCGAGGAGAAAAGTGGGGAAAGTGTGGAGTTTTTGGAACAAGAACAAGAGCTTTTCAGTGTATCAGTGTTGATTTTAGAGACTTTTCTTGGTGGTTCTTTCATCCCACAATTCTTGTAAATTATTTCTCGTTTCCCACTCAGGTTATCATGGAGAAAATGTACAGGTCCCAATATATAACCACTGAATTTTGCTGTCTCTTCGATTTTTTTTTAGAAAATCCTTTTGTTTAGAAGTAAATATGATATCCCAGTGTATTTATAGATGGGACTATGTACTTGGTGTTATATAATGGTCTATTTGTTCTTTAAAGATGCATACCCAAATCCCATAGATACATAGCCTCCTTTTCTAGTTCCTTTCATTCGAATTCGATGTAGAAGTGATGAAGATGAAGCTGAGTTGAAAAGTAAATGTTCCATTCGAATTTGATGTACAAATGATTCCCATCATTCGAATGTACAGGTCCCTAAACCCCAAACAGAAGGAAAGGAGTGATAGTGAAACTGCGAAAGAAGAGCTAATCAACTGCACTTAATTAACTTGTCTGATATTGATGTTGATCCTCGAAGAACTGATGTAATCCCGAAAAGGAAGATCATCTTCTGCTGAAAACTGTGATTCCAAGGAGGCTATCTCAGCGTTTTGTTGGTCAGTGAATATCCGAGGAATGCCTACATAAAAGAAACAATCAGTAAGGAGATATTCGTGTCAAGAAACCTTGATATATCCAGTCAAATGCCATGAAATGCAAAAAGGATCTCAGAAATCAACACTAATAACAATGCTGAATTTAAGTATATGAGCTAGCCATTTCGATTTACCATGGAAGCATTCCCTTGCTCCTCCAGCCATAAGTACAGTATCACCACTTCGAAGAAACATTGCCAGAGGAGGATCTTCTCTAGACTTGCCTCCAAGAAGGAAAATAGCCTGGCAGCCCAGACTGAGGACGGAAAATTAGACAAGTTTTTGTTTCTTGAATCTGGGTCGAACAGAAAGAGTAACAGGATAAAATAAATATCTGATCACGGAAACACACCTAATGCTAACTATGGGTTTGCTCCAATCCTTTTCCATATCATCAAGGTGCCCGCCCAGCATATCTCCTGAAATAACAAATGAAATTAACAATTGCTTATGAATCTATGTGATCGGTCAAATGTAATATGCAAGAAATAAAATTGTAGAACCTTATATTACACTACAGCAGATTGCTCGGAAGATCTATGCTAGACTTATGCTCCAGAATACTCAATTTACAGTTGAAGATGTGATATACAAAATTTGCGATACCTTGAGCAAAGTAATTCACTATTGCTGCTTCAGCCTGGAATTCTTCACCTGGATGCATTGCAGGCTTCGCCAGTTTTTTAGCAAGGCAACAGAGTGCATCTGGTATCTTGTTATGAGGAAGTGAAATATTGTAGCTCCTCTGGAACAAAAACATAAAAGAAAGCATGTAAATAAAAGAAAAAAGTTTAAAACTATACCTAAGAGCATTAGGAATATGAGTATTTTACGTTAACCATAAAAATTAGTAGCACCCAACTCCAAGCACTAACATTGGAAAAGGACATCTCCTACTCCTAGTCTACTAAGATACTATTTCACTCCAATACACAATGAAATTAGGGAAATAACAAGCACCACATAACCCTCAAATTATGATAAACATAAGGATGAAAAAGAGACCTTAGACCAGTCAAATTGCAGACCAAGTGTACTCCATCGTAACTTGCGCAACAAAACAGAGGCTAGTACTGACTTGCCTGCATTTCCCCTGCAAGATTGATCTAACTCAGAAGCGAATCTCCATCGAGGAATACAATTGTCAACCTCAGGAAACTGCTCAACCTCGGCCAAGACATTGTTTTCCTTGGAAGCATCAAACAAATTCCAAATGGGCCCATAAAATGCATTATGATTGGTTCTATTTGGAGGTTGAGGAAATTTTTCTAAACTTTCTCTAATCCACCGGCACTGCTCATCAACACTTATAGCTCCAGGAATGAAATAAAATCCTGAACCATGCATATCAACACTCGTAAGACTCTATTACACTACTAATAATACAGCTAACAGCAATTATCCACATTCGATACTATTACATAAACTCTCACCCCATACTAATTTACAAACCACAAATGTAGCTTGACTAGCCACAAAACAAACACTTATTTCACATCAATATTCATAAATGCATGTTTCATTCCCACCGTGTTATCCAATTGGTTATAGAACTCATAATACAGAGAAATCTCAGCCACATTTCAGTATAGAAACTTCAGGCATCCTATAAATTTTTTCTCAACATATAACATCAACCAAAACAAAACAATAGACACGATCAACTAACAAGATACTAGAAGAGTCCCTGTACCAGGCCGGCTTTCTAAGCCGAAAACGTGTCCTTCAAACTCTGATTCCACAGCGAAAACACTTTCTGGAAGTTCACCAGCTCGATTATACGCCTCTAAAATCGACCTAAAATCGATAACCTCTGACAAATCTACTGGTCTCGGTTGCTTCTTCCTAAATCAATTCATTCAAAGCAATACAAGAGCTCAAATCAACGAATAAAAAGTAAAAAAACACACACAAACGCACAATCAACCACGAAGTTTGAGATCGAGAGAATAGTACTACCTCTTGATGGCATCGTAATAGAGTTTGTACTTCTTCTCCGCCTTCCGGAACGCTGTACGCTCCAAATCCTCCGTCGAACACTCCGATGCGTACATTTCACGCGCCGCGAAGCCAGGATTCTAGGGCGCAGTACCTTGGTTCAATTTAGGCGGGTTTTCGTATTTATTTGTGGGTAAATGAGCTTATCGGCCCTTCGACTTAAGTGGAATGTTTAATTTCTCCCCTGAACTTTAGTATATGTACAGTGCGGTATATTTCTAATTTTCTGCTTTCGTAATCCGGTAGTTCTTGGGAAAGACTGTCTTTCCATACGCCTATGGAAAGACTGAGTTAAATTATAATTATAAAAAGTAAAAGGTTTGAGTTACAATATTAAAAATTTATCATGCAATGTATATTAGTTATAAATTTATGACCCGATTAATGCAACCCGACAATTTTATCTTGATTTATTCTAATTTACATTTTTAAACATTGATGTTTACATAATTTATGAAAATATCGTCTTTCAATAGACGAACTCTTAATTTAATCCATCCGTACCTTTTACTATACACATAAATATGTCACCACATAAAAAAAATACTTGAAATTCTATATATTTGTTTTTGAAATTCTATGTTATTTATTGTGTTTCTTTTTAGTGAAAACAAACCAAAAGAAACTAGGCTGGACCAACAAGCAATGTTAGAAATATATCATAGGATTAATGTCAATAAGTAATAATAATATTAGGGTGAGTTTCAGAGGACTTATAAGTGCTTTGATTATGAACTAAGCTATTTTTTGTGTTTGGTAAATTGATAAAATAATGTTTATGTTAGAAGTATAAACTATTTTTGAGGAAAAAATCATAAATTGGGTTCCCCTACTTTTAAAATAAGCTAGTTTTGAAGCTCAATTCTGCCAAACACAACATTACTTTGTCGCAATCAAATCACGCCATTGTTTTTTACGATATTTAAAAATAATGTTTGATTATCAACATCTCTAATTACATATAATAGTGCCGCATACAAATTTGTACAAAGACTTGAGTGAGGCGGTTTCACTCATTCTTATGGTGAGACAGAGGGTCTAAATATAATTATTTAAAGATGAGAAATGACATGGGGTACATTATGTAATTTTTAAAAATTTACTTATTACTTTGT
>JAUOBV010000013.1:702731-723496 GCA_032360425.1 Rubia occidens
ACCCCTCGATTTTTCAAACGCCCATCTCCGGCTGTAGGAGTATATGTGCATTTTTGAAAAGTTAGGAGTGATATATATGCACTTTCAAAAAATGGGGGGGGGGGGTATATGTGAACTAAACAAAAAACTCGGGGGTATAAATTCATTTTACCCTAAATTAAATTGAGACATTACTAGTTTAGTTTTATTCATGACGGCTAGTATTCTTATATTATATTGAGATACATTTTTTCTAAGAGAAAGTCTCAGGAAAGACGACATTTCCATAAGTTTATGGACAATCCACGGTACTTTTTACCTTAAATATTGTAATTTTTTTCTAAAATTCAAATATTGCATTTTAAAAGCAAAAACAAATAATAATGTGCATTTGATTGTGAAAATATAAAAATATAAAAAAATATTTTTAAATTTCTTAATTTAGTATGTAATTAAACAAATGCAGGGTATAAGGTAAAAAATACGTAGACTGTCCATAAGTTTATGGACAGGTTGCCTGTCAGCACTCTTTTTCTAATATCTTCTAATTTACTATCCCTCAAAGACAAAATAATTGATTTAATTTTTTAAAAAATAGACACTTTAAAGTAAAAAAAATAATCAAAGCATACAAAAATCTAGTAAAAAATGAGTCTTTTATTTCAATTAATTTTCAATTTCTTATAGCTTTATCTCCTCCCGGTAGTCAATATTGTTGTGCGATTATAATTGGTAACTCTTAGAGTTTATAGGGTTGGGCGGCGTTGCTGTGGTTTTAAACACATCGTGGTGGATTCAGGGAAAGATAAACACAGTGAGGAGGCAAGACAACTATTTTTTTAAAGAAAAACATTGGATTAAAGAAAACTTTTGAATCTAGAAGTAGGGGTGTTTATTAACCGGTCTGAATTAGTAAAATGGGCTGAATGGAATCGGAATGCAAAGATAAGAATTAGATATATGGACTATTAATTCCAACCCGGTAATTGGTACAAGTGTTTTTAAGATTTCGAGTTCCAATCCAGTCTAAAATCAAATTTTACCGGCCCGAATTGAATGGACTGGTAATTTACCCTTAAGTATATCTTCAAAGTCTCAATAACTTAAATTGAGCATTCTTATATATTTTTGAGGCACGTATTTGTAATAACTATTAATTCACTATCCCTTAAGACAAAAAAATGATTCAATTTTCTCTTAACCAAAATTTTATAGTAAAATAATAAGGGTTATATACCAATATAATCCTACCTACTTGACATAAGTGCCAATATAACTCTCAGATAATTTTTAGTGCAAAAATAATCCTAACTAATTAATGTAAGTGCCAATATAACCCTCATACCCCATTTTCGCCCCGGACCGCCGGATTTTCGCCGGACCACCGCCGGACCACTTATAGGGTTATATTGGCACTTACATCAACTAGGTAGGTTATTTTTGCACTAAAAATAATCTGAGGGTTATATTGGCACTTATGTCAAGTAGGTAGGGTTATAAAAGCACTTTTCTCAAATAATAAAGCATGCAAAAATCTAGTCAAAATCCAAAGTTTTGCTTTCAATTAATTTCCATTTACTTATATATATTATTCAACTAGGGACGCGTATCTTTCAACAACTTAATCTCCTCTCGGTAGTTATATTGTTGTGTAACCACCAATGGTAACTGTTAGAGTTTATTGTGCTGGCCTTCGTAGCTGTGGTTTTAAACTCATCGTGGCGGATTCGTGGAAAGACAAGCATGGTGAAGAGGTAAGATAATTTTTTATATAAAATATATTGGATCAAAGACAACTTTTGAATCTATAGTCAGAGGTGTTCATGAACCGAATTGGATTGTTAAAATGGACCGAATCGGAACGAAATATCAAAGACGGAATATGTTGTATGTAATTTTAGTCTTGTCCATGATCCAACCGTTTTTAAGATTTCGGGTTCCGGTTAGGTCTAAAGTTGATTTTTTCAATTCGGATAGGATGGACCAGTATTTTACCATTTTGTATATTTTGCAAACGTTAATAAATTAAGTTGATACACTAGTTTAGGTTTATTCATGACGGCTAGTAATCTTATATTACTTTGAGATGATTTTTTTAATAACTTCTATTTTACTATCCCTTAAAGACAAAATAATTAATTTAATTTGTTCCAAAACAAAAAAATAAAAATAAAAATTATACTAAAATTCGATAAAAAACCAAATGTTTGCTTTCAATTAATTTCCATTTTCTTATATATTTTCAGCCAGGGACGCATATCCCTCAACAACTTTATCTCCTCCTAGTAGTCAATAATGTTGTCTGACCACCAACAATAACTCTTAGAGTTTACTGGGATGGGCTGCGCCGCTGTTATTTTAAATGCGTCATGGTGGATTTGGGGAAAGACGAACATGGTGAAGAGGTAAGACAACTTTTAAAAGAAAATTTTGGATAAAGACAGCTTTTGAAGCTAGATGTAGGGGGTGTTCATGGGGCGGCTCGAATTGGTAAAATGGTCCGAATTGAATCAGAATGCAAAGATCAAAATTGGATACAGGGAATTCCGATGCGGTCCTTGCTACAAGTGTTTTAAGATTTTGGGTTCCGATCCAGTTTAAAATCAAAATTTTCATTCTGTATCGAATGGACAGGTAATTTACCCTTATGTATATTTTTAAAATGTTAAGTTGATACACTATTTTATGTATATATGTGCAACTAGTATTCTTATTTTATTTTGAGCTACATTTTTCTAATATCTTCTACTTAACTACCCCTTAAAGAAAAAATAACTGATTTAATTTTTCCCAAAATCATAATTTAGAGTAAAAAATAAAGTATACTAAAATTTGGTCAGAAACCCAATCTTTGCTTTCAATAAATATCCACTTGCCTATATATTTTTAGCTAGGGACGCTTATTTATCAACAACTTTATCTCTTCCTAGACCAACGGTAACCCTTAGAGTTTATTGGGCTGCGCAGCTCCGATGTGGTTTTAAACGCATCATGGTGGATTTAGGGAAAGGGAAACAATGTAAAGGGTTAAGACAATTTCCTTTTTTTTAAAGGTTAAAAATAACTTTTGAAGCTAGTAGTAGAGGTGTTCATGATTAAAGACAACTTTTGAAACCAGAAGCAGAGATGTTCATGAACCGACTTGGATTGGTAAAATGGACCAAATCGAAACGGAATACAAAGACGGAATCAGATATATGGAATTCTAATCCGGTCCTCAATCCAATTGTTTTTAAGATTATAGGTTCCGGTCCGGTCTAAAACAAAAAATTTCTAGTTAGGATCGAATGTACTGGTATCTTACCCTTTTATATATTTCTTAAGTGTTAATAAATTAAGTTTATGCACTAGTTTATGTTTATTCAGTACAACTACAATTTTTTTAAAATGATTTTGAGATGTATTTTTCTAATAGCTACTACTTTTTTTAGGGATAATGACTTCTGCTTTACTATCTCTTGAAGACTTAAAAATTGATTCAATTCTATTGAATATCAATATTTTAATGTAAAAAGATAAAGCATACTAAAATCCGATCCAAAATCAAAATTATTCCGGTTTAGTCCCAGTCCTAAATAAACCCACTAATCGGTCTAGTCCACAATCTAAGAATTTTAGTCCTTCCAATTCTGATCGTAATCGGTTCCAATCCGGTCCAATTTAATTTTGGACCGATGAACCACCATAGCTAGAATCTATAACCAAGTTTTAAAAAGTGGAGGTAAAACGAAAAGGACTTCAATATCATAGTTGATAGAGTACAATTTTTCATTTCAAATTTCACCATATTCCTTTGGTTGACTTTGACTTGTCTTAGACCCTAGCCACCTTCATTTTTTAATGATTTCTTAGTTGTTTATTTCCTTTCAGCAACTGTACAAACTTGTCGCGTTGTTCAACACCAGGAGGAGAAAATGGAGGATGATTCTCCAACTCTTCTTTAATGTTGTTGGTTGGGGGTTAGATTCTTGGAAGTTTGGTTTTAATAGTTTTCTATCCAGGTCCACTATTGTTTAAAGAAGCATACTCTCAGTATTATGAAAATGGAAGAATAATGTTTCTTTAGACAAGGGAAAGTCGCCACTGAGTGTGTCTTCTTATATTAAAAAGGGGTATGTTATAGATTAACTCTGCGAACTAAACTTGATTATTGTGGCAGTGGTCCTAGTGCCCAAACCCCTCTTCTATTTCCATATTGTTCTTGTTGTTCCTTCCTTGAATTTGTGTTCTTGTACTTTCTAACTAATTTGTTCATTATTTTTTAAATTTACTTTTCATTAATGATGCCCAAATTGTCAGCTTAAAGCTAATAGAATAACTTTGGACATATAAAGGAATGATTGATATGGTCAGAGTTTATGAACTCCCTAATTTCTACTGACCGTATTCCCATTCCCGGAATTTTTTATGGTTATATGCCCACTTTATGCACTTTGTAGTCAATCTGCACAAGTATAGCACTATATTTGCACACTCTACCATTTTGGTTTATATGCATTAGAGTTCACCAACTCCCTAACCTCCTACTGCATAATCAATCCATCTTATTTATCTATATGCTCATCTTTATTTTTTCCACTAACCTTCTTGACATATTTTATGCCAAGAATGTGTATCATTCAACAACTCTATTTCCCCCCATTTTCTTATATATTTGTATGCCAGGACTGTGTATCTTTAAACAACTTTATCTCCTCCCGGTAGTCAATATTGTTGTGCGACCACCAACGGTAACTCTTAGAGTTTATTGGGTTGGGTGGCGCCGCTGTGGCTTTAAACACGTCGTAGTGGATTCAGGGAAATATAAACATAGTGAAGAGGTAAGACAATTTTTTAAAGGAAAAAATTGGATTAAAGACAACTTTTAAAGTTAGAAGTAGGGGTGTTCATGAGCCTGTTTGAATTGGTAAAGCGAGCGAATCGATTCGGAATGCAAAGATCGAAATTGGACACATGGAATTCCGACCAGGTCCTCAGTACAAGTGTTTATAAGATCTGAGTTCCTATCCAATCTAAAATCAAATTTACCGGTCCAGATTGAATGTATTATCCAACACTGTAATTTTTCATTAACGAATAATATTGTAGTTCGTGCCAAATCCAGAAATTGCAAGGCCCACAACGTAAAAAAAATTAAAGAGGACCCATGTTTAGGATAATTAAAGACAATTGTTTTTTACAACTTTATCTTGATATGTTGCATGAATGTCGCACGATGCGTACCTCACACGAATCCATTTTAAAATTTTCACAACTAGCTTATGACTTCTTCTAAATCAATGAATATTTTTGTTTTAACAAATTTATCTTAATGTGTCTGGTCAAATTCAGTGCAATCTTAAATCATCGATTATAAACGGTAATTTAATTAAAGAAAATATCTCAGCAAGGGTCTAGTCAATCCAAAATTTTCCATAATTATACAAGGAAAAGCTATGGGATGGGAAAAATATATTTCCGGATGGAGTGGACAAGTATTTTACATTTCTGTATATTTATTTAAATGTTATTAAATTAAAGTGATACACAAGTTTATGTTTATTCATGATGATTAGTATTCTTATATTATTTTGAGATACATTTTTCAAATAACTTCTACTTTACTATCCCTCAAAGGAAAAATAATTGATTTAATTTTGTTCCAACAACAAATTTTTTTAAATTTTAAAAAATAAAGCATACTATAATCCGGTGAAAGATCGAATCTTTGCTTTCAATTAATTTCCGTTTCTTATATATTTTCAATCAGGGACGCTTATCCTTTAACAACTTTATCTCCTTCTTGTAGTCAACATTGTTGTAAGACCACCAACGGTCACTCTTAGAGTTTATTGGGTTGGGTGCCACCGCCGTGGTTTTAAGTGTGTCATGGTGAATTCAGGAAAAGACACACACGGTGAAAATATACGACAACTTTTTAAAAGAAAAAATGGATTAAAGGCAACATTTAAAGATGAATGTAGGGGTGTTCACGAGCCGACTGAATCCGTAAATTGGGCTGAATCATATTAGAATGCAAAGATTGGAATTCAATATATGAAATTCCGATATGGTTCTCGGTACTAGTATTTTTAAAATTTTGGGTTCCGATCCAGTCTTAAATCAAAAAATTTGGTATGGATGTATGGACCATTAATTTACCCTTATGTATATATTTTAAATGTTAATGAATTAAGTTGAAATTACATGGATGGGAAAAGAAATCTCATCAAGGGTCTAGTCAGTTCAAAATTTCCAAGATTATACAAGGCAAAAGTAAATGGATGGGGGAAAATGTGGCAGCTATGTTAAAATTTAACTCTTCCAGTGCGGTCAAGTTCAGTGTGACCTTAAATCGTCAATAAAATATGATAACTAAACTAATCCATATAAAGATACATAACTCACACGAATCTCTTTTTTGAATTTTCACAACTAGCTTCTCGCTTCTCTAATCAACAAATATTTTTCTTTAACAACTTTATTACCATTTTTATGGTCAAGTTCAGTGCGACCTTAAACCATCGATATAATACGATAATTTAATAAATGATGCCAGAGACGCGCATCCTTCAACAACTTTATCTCCTTCTTAGAGTCAATACTGTTTTCTGACCACCAACAATAACTTTTAGAGTTTACTGGGATGGCCAGGGTCGCTGTTATTTTGAAGAGGTAAGACAACTTTGTAAAAGAAAATTTTGGATTAAGACAACTTTTGAAGCTAGAAGTAGGAGGGTGTTCATGAGGCGGTCTGAATCGGTAAAATGGGCCGAATCAAATCAGAATGCAAAGATAAAAAAATGGACATAAGATAGCCAATGCGGTCCTTGCTACAGGTGTTTTTAAGATTCTGGGTTCCAATCCAGTTTAAAAACAAAATTTCCATTCCGAGTCGAATGGACATGTGATTTACTCCTATGTATAATTTTAAATTGTTAAGTTGATACACTATTTTGTGCATGTATTCGACAAATAGTATTCTTATTTTATTTTGAGATACATTTTTCCAATATCTTCTTCTTAATTATCCCTCAAAGAAAAAAACAACTGATAATTTTTTTTTCTTCAAAACCATAATATAAAGTTAAAAATAAAGCATACTAAAATCCGGCAAGAAACCCAATCTTTGCTTTCAATAAATATCCATTTGCTTATATATATTTTCAGTAGGAATGCTTATCCATCAACAAATTTATCTCTTCCCGGACCAATGGTAACTCTTAAAGTTGATTGGCCTGCGCGGCTCTAATGTGGTTTTAAACGCATCATGGTGTATTCAGAGAAAGAGAAACAATGTGATGGAGTAAGACAACTTTCCTTTAAAAAAAAGAAGAAGATTAAAAATAACTTTGAAACTAGAAGTAGAGGTGTTCATGAATCGAGTTGGATCGGTAAAATGGACCGAATTGGAACTGAATGCAAAGACAAAATCAGATATATGGAATTCTAGTCTCATCCTCAATCGAATTGTTTTTAAGATTCTAGGTTCCAGTCCAGTCTAAAATTTTAAAACATCTAGTTAGGATTGAATGTACCGGTATCTTACCCTTTTATATATTTCTCAAGTGTTAATAAATTAAGCTTATACACTAGTTTAGGTTTATCATGACAACTAGTATTCTTTTATGATTTTGAGACGCATTTTTCTAATAACTTCTACTTGTTTTAGGGATAATACCTTCTACTTCACTATCTCTTGAAGACTTAAAAATTGATTCGATTATATTGAATATCAATATTTTAAAGTAAAAACATAAAGCATACTAAAATTCGATCCAAAAACAAAATTATTTTGGTTAAGTCTCAGTCCTAAATAAATCCACTAATTGGTCTAGTCCACAATCTAAGATTTTTAGTCCTTCCAATTCCGGTCCTAATCAGTTCCAATGTGGTCCAATTTAATTTTGTACTTATGATCCACCATATCTAGAAGCTAGAAGCAAGTTTCAAAAAAGAGGAGGTAAAACAAAAAGGACTTCATTATCATAGTGGATAGAGTACAATTTTTATTTGCAATTTTCACCATATTCCGTTGACTGACTTTGACTTGTCTTGGACTCGAGCTACCTTCATTTTTAATGATTTTTTAGTTGTTTTTTTTCCTTTCAATAATGGTACATACTTGTCGCCGTTGTTCAACATCAGAAGGAGAAAATGGAGGACAATTCTCCAACTCTTCTTTAATGTTGTTGCAAGGGTTAAATTCTTGGAAGTTTGATTTTAATAGTTTTCGATATTGGTCCACTCTTCCTTAAAGAAGCATGCTCTCAGTATTATGAAAATGGAAGAATAATGTTTCTTCAGACAAGGGAAAGTCGCCACTGAGCGTGTCGTCTTCTATATTAAACAAGGGGTATGTTACAGATTAACTCTGCGAACTAAAATTGATTATTGTGGTAGTGGTCCTAGTGTCCAAACCCCTCTTCCATTCCCACAAATTGTTCTTGTTGTTCCTTCCTTGAATTTGTTTTCTTGTACTTTCTAACTAATTTGTTCATTATATTTTTTACAATTTACTTTTCATTAATGATGCCCCAATTGTTGCTTAAAGTTAATAGAATAACTTTGGAAAAATAAAAGAATGATTGATATGGTTAGAGTTTATGAACTCCCAAATTTCTACTGGTCGTGTTCCCATTCCCGGAAAGTTTTATGGTTATATGCCCACTTTATGCACTCTGTAGTCAATCTGCACAAGTATAGCACTATATTTGCACACTCTGTCATTTTGGTTTATATGCATTAGAATGCACCAACTCCATACCCTCCGACTGCAAAATCAATCCATCTTATTTATTTATATGCTCATCTTTATTTTTCCCACTAACCTTCTTGACATATTTTATGCCAAGAATGCGTATCCTTCGACAACTTTATTTTCCACCCATTTTCTTATATATTTTATGCCAGGAATGTGTATCTTTGAACAACTTTATCTCCTCCCGGTAATCAATATTGATGTGCGACCACCAACGGTAACTCTTAGAGTTTATTGGGCTGGGCGGCGCCGTAGTGGATTCAGGGAAATATAAACACAGTGAAGATGTAAGACAAAAAATTGGATTAAAGACAACCTTTAAAGCTAAAAGTAGGGGTGTTCATGAGCCTGTTTGAATTGATAAAGCGACTGAATCGATTCGGAATGCAAAGATCGGAATTGGACACATGGAATTCCGACCAGGTCCTCAGTACAAGCGTTTATAAGATCCAAGTTCCAATCTAAAATCAAATTTACATGTCCAGATAGAATGTATGATCCAACACTGTAATTTTTCATTAACGAATAATATTGTAGCTCGTACCAAATCCAGAGATTGCAAGGCCCACAATGTAGAAAAATAGAGAGGACCCATGTTTAGGATTATTAAAGACAATTATTTTCTTTGCAACTTTATCTTGATATGTCGCATGAATGTCGCACAATGCGTATCTCGCACGAATCCATTTTAAAATTTTCACAACTAGCTTTCTACTTCTTCTAAATCAATGAATATTTTTGTTTTAACAAATTTATCTTAATGTGTCTGGTCAAATTCAATGCAATCTTAAATCGTCAATTATAAACGGTAATTTAATTAAAGAAAATACATCAGCAAGGGTCTAGTCAGTCCAAAATTTTCCATAATTATACAAGGCGAAAGTACATGGATGAGAAAAATATATCTCCGGATCGAGTGGACTGGTATTTTACATTTTTGTATATTTATTTAAATGTTATTAAAGTGATACACAAGTTTTGTTTATTCATGATGATGAGTATTCTTATATTATTTTGACATACATTTTTCTAATTACTTCTACTTTACTATCCCTCAAACGCAAAAATAATTGATTTAATTTTTTTCCAATAACAAAAATTTTGAATTAAAAATATAAAGCATACTATAATCCGGTGAAAGATCGAATCTTTGCTTTCAATTAATTTTCGTTTCTTATATATTTTCAACTAGGGACGCGTATCCTTTAACAACTTTATTGCCTTCTGGTAGTCAAAATTGTTGTGCGACCACCAACGGTAACTCTTAGAGTTTATTGGGTTGAGTGGCACCATCGTGATTTTAAGCGTGTCATGTTGGATTCGGGAAAAGACAAACACGGTGAATATGTATGGTAACTTTTTAAAAGAAAAATGGATTAAAGGCAACTTTTAATTATGCATGTAGGGGTGTTCATGAGGGTTTATGAATCCGGAAAATGGGTTGAATCATATCAGAATGGAAAGATCGGAATTCAATATATGAAATTCCGATTTGGTTCTCGGTACTAGTGTTTTTAAGATTTTGGGTTTCGATCTAGCCTAAAAATCGAATTTTTCGCTATGGATGAATGGACCTCTAATTTGCCCTTATGTATATATTTTAATTGTTAATAAATTAAGTTGAAATTACATGGATGGGAAAAAACCTCATCAAGGGTCTAGTCAATTTGAAATTTTCCAAGATTATACAAGGCAAAAGTACATGGACGGGAAAAAATATGGTAGCTATGTTAAAATTTAACTCTTCCAGTGTGGTCAAGTTCAGTGCGACCTTAAATCGTCAATAAAATATGATAACTAAACTAATCCATATAATGATGCGTATCTCACACGAATTCCTTTTTTTGAATTTCACAACTAGCTTCCCGCTTCTCTAATCAACAAATATTTTTGTTTAACAACTTTATTACCATTTTTATGGTCAAGTTCAGCGCGACCTTAAACCATCAATATAATACGATAATTTAATAAATCCATAAAATGATGTGTATCTCACACAAATCCCTTTTTGAATTTTCACAACTAGCTTCCCGCTCTTCTAATCAACGAATATTTTTCTTTAACAACTTTGTCTCCATTTGTATGGTCAAGTTCAGTGCAACCTTAAAATTTTGATAAAATATGATTATTTAATAAATCCATATAATGATGTGTATCTCACACGAATTCCTTTTTAAAAGTTCATAACTTGCTTCCCGATTCTTCTAATCAACGAATATTTTCCTTTAACAACTTTATCTTAACCTGTCTAGTTAAATTCAGTGCAATCTTTAACCGTTGATTATATATGTTAATTTCATTAAAGATAAGGCCTCATCAAGGGTTTAGTCTGTCTAAAAATTTCCTTGATCATACAAGGTAAAATTATGAGGAAAGGATAAAGTATGCCATCTATGGTAAAACAAAAACTCTTTTAGATTAGGAGGTTAAAATCTGACTTCAGGAGATATACATCCTATCACTATGACACGTATAATCTACCTACCTAATTATCCATTGACGAATAACGTTGTAGCTAGTGTCAAATCCAGAGATATGGATTCTAAGACTTCACTGCAGAGGCCCAAAAGGTACAAAAAGATAGAGTGAACCCATGTTTAGTATCGTTGAAGATAAATGTTTTCTTTAACAACTTTATCTTGACATGTTGAACGAATCTCGCACGATACTTATCTCGCACAAATCCTTTTTTGAATTTTCTTAACTAGCTTCCTGCTACTTCTACTCAATGAATATTTTTTCTTTAAAACCTTTATCTCAATTATTCTAGTCAAGTTTAGCGCGATCTTAAACTGCTGATTAAATACAAAATTTTTATAAATTCATATAATGATGTGTATCTTACATACAACTAGCTTCCCGCTTCTTCTAATCAAAAAATATATATTTCAATTTGGGGCTGTGATAATCTAGTATACTTATTCACTTCATTAGTTAATAATCTCATTTTTGAATTCTAAGTCATGATGCTTATTGCTTACACTGAAAACTTTGATTAGTAGACACATAATTGCAGTAATTATTTCGTTCCTCGTGGAATCAGGTCTAACTTTTACGATACTGATTTTGATTTTGTTAGAATACCGGAACTATTTTGGTGAGTAAATTAATGATGGTAATCAATCACACAACTTAATTAGAGGCTTATTTGCGAATGATCACGTGAAGGATGGCAATGAGGCGGGGCGGGTACATATTATAATACCTTCATACTCACATTTACCTAAAATTTTCATATCTATACCCGTCCAATCACACATGGTGGGTAGAATATTAAAATTCACCCTCGCCCCATCGGGTATTATCTAAAATTCACCCCGCCCCACCACCCACTTAAGTCTTCATACCCATTTCAAATTTATTTTACTAACCCCATTTATATCTCCAAAAAAAACTAAATTTTACTTTAAAATTAATTAGTAATATTTACATGAAAATATTACAAGTAAAACATTTGTATTATGGATGAATAATAGTTTATAATATAATAAATTAGTGTGTACATAGCGGGTAGGGTGAGGTGGGGCGCGTATGAACTAATATCCATGTCCGACCCACTACCCATGGCGGGTATCAATTTTCATACCATACCCGTCTCACCCACACAAAAATTACATCCATACTCGTTCCATTGAGGCGGATGCGAGGCGGATCTCCACCAAAACTCGCCCCACTGCCATCCCACGTGAGTTTTATATTCCTTTCAAACGACGACAATAGCCTTTGACTTTTTTTCTCTTCAAAATGTCAAAAAAATGTTGTAATTGATTATATGAGCGAGTATCTTCGCCACCTTTTCTAAATATTAAATTGATTATATTTGTCACTCAGTCAGAATTTATAAGTTATTTCACTTATTTCACTTAGTAGTCTTAAGTGTCAGGAATTTTTTTAAAATGTAAATTATTTTAAAATAATCCTTATAGAAAAAAAACAATTTGATATCAATCGACTTTTAAATTAACCCTGTAAAATCATGTGGAATTCATTGATTATTGTGTTGGTATTTGTGAACTAGGTTGAAAAAGAAAAACGTTCCATGTTGGAACATATGGAAAGAATAAGGATTTGATTGAAATAGCACACAAAATCCAGGCCAGCCAAAAAGTACTGAAACGTTGAAACCAAGCGCGAGGGGCTTGTTTCAACACATAAATAGCCTTGCGTAGACGAAAAATAAAATCAGGACGCATATGATCTTTATAACCAGTTGGCTGCTCCATGTAAACCGGAGAATCAAGGATGCCATTTAAAAAAAGCATTTTTAACATCAAGCTGTCTGCGAAAATATGGAGATTATGCAATATTTTATTCAAACGTGTTGAAGCATAATGGAATCATGGAAAATCACTATAATAATGTACTCCCTCCGTCCCTCTATAACTGTCTTACCACAAAAAAATCATTTTTTCAAAGTCATTGAATTAGCATAAAAATGATTCGTGAACAAAAACATATTTCATCTTTTTTTCACATTCAAATTTTTTACCAAAAATGGAAATAAGACATTAATAAAGGGACACCAAATAGTAAGACACAAATAGGGGGACAGAGGGAGTAGAGAGGAAAGAGAACGGAGGGGAAGGAGAGGTATGAAGTTAGGGTTAAAATAGTAAATTTACTTTTTTTTTGTTTTTTTCTTTCCAGAAGAGTAAAGTTGACTCTTCGCCTAATTACGACATCAAACTGCCGGAAAAAGTTATATTTGTAAATAAACTATTTAGCGTATTATGTGCATTTTCGTGAATTATACTGAGTTATACATGCAGTTCGCTCTATTACTAACATTATGCCACTACTTAAAGCATTTGATGATTTGTAGTGGTTTCTTCTTTTTTCGGCTAAACAATGCTCATTGCGAATTTGTGGACTTGTAGTGGTTTGTTTTCTCCTTTTTTTTGCGAAACAATCTACTTAGGATAGTTGTTAACACTTATGCAATATATAACATTTAACATCAAGTTTGATCGAGTATTCATTTTATCAAATCAGACTTCATTTTAAACAAAAACAAGAGTACACGAAAGTTCATTTTAGAACAGAAGGAGTACACCAAAGATCATAGTGTAAAAGTGAAATATACGTTTCAGTAGGAAAAAAAGAACACACCCCACGTAGTTTTAACGAAGATAACCATCAAGCAGTTTTAAAGTGTTCAATCTCAGTATCGAAACACTCAAACAGGCTTTCATCAAACTCTTGACTGACTAAAGGGATGATCCTTCACGTTGCAGCAGAAGCAAATAAGGACATCACACCTCTGATGTTGTACGTGGATGCCTGCATTATGTTCATGCCCTTCCTCTTGCTTCTGCATGGTCCATGCAGTGGCGAATTCAGAAATTTTTCAAGGGGGTAACCACTAATATATATAAAAAATGATTTAATATTAATGGTAAAAATAATAATTTACATGGGGTAACCAAATACTAATACTTTTTTTTTTACCGTGGGGTAACCATGGTTACTCCATGCCACACACTAGGTCCGCCCATGGGTCCATGCACTTCACCACTAATGAAATATATGGAAATAATTTTTTCCTACTCTCAAAATAAGTTAATTCCCGATAAATATTGTTCAATTTCACTAAACAAAATCTAACTTATATGTTATAAAAAAAATTATAAAGTAAGTTTGGGGTGGGTTCTCACTGATGGGGTGGTTTCCCCCATCTTTTTCGATTTAGAACCAATATTGTGAGTCGTGACATCTTTGTTATGGTTTATATTTATTAGGGCTTTTATGACTAACTACCAAACTTTTGTCCTTACTCTATAAATTTATCAAGTTTTCACGTGGCATCATATGCTGACGTAATTTCATTACAGTTATTTTTCCAATTTTCAACAATCTCCATAATGGATCATCATCATGGCTAATGGCTGCAAATCACTCTTATGATTTGCCATCGAAATGAAAAAAAATCAAGGTTTAAAATGTAAATTAGAAAAAATGTAGAGAACTCTCCCAATAAATCTTACTTTTCTTCAATTTTCTTTTTCCCATATTTCTATTATGTGGAGCTGGGGAACAACGATTTATTTTAATTAATATTTTTGTTATTGAATATGTGTGAGATTTATCTACGCGTAGTAATTTATTTCTTCGACCTGATTGATTAGATCGTTGTGTTCATAACTCGATTTAGTTGTTCATGTTTTGTTCTCGATCTATTTATGCAGATAGTGTATTTGTAATTTTTGTGTGATTTTATCTTCATATTTACATTAATTTGGATTGGGTTTCCATTGATTTTGATCAGTCAGATCTGTGTTTTTCAAGGTGTTTACAGTTTGGACACATAGATCGTGATTGGATCAAGTGGTGCTACAGTTGTAGAAGATCCTTCTTTGTCGTTGCGATTTTGATGCGTGATACGCTTCTCTCTGCCTAGTGGTCATGATTTTCACGGAAAGCGAGTTAATATCCCTGAGGGCGATGTTACGATTTTATTGGGTCTTTAATCTAAAATAGTACAGACGATTAGTCTGGTTGACATGTAATATAGACATCCTTGCAATATGTTAGCTATTGCTTGAGGTTAGTTAGACTAGATGTCAATTTCACTCATTGTAATCGCTGATGGGAGTTTTTCCCATCATCATTGAATGACTTTAAAAAATAAAATGAAGATAAAATTGTTGGGTTGCATTAAGTAAATCATAAAACATATAACTACTGCACATTGCATCATGAATTTTTAATATTGAAACTAAAACATTTTAACTTTTTATTATTATAATTAAACTCTGTCTTTTCTGTTAGCCTATGGAAAGACGGTATTTCCTAAGACTTTGCCTATTATCCATTCATTGTAACAACGTCTTTCATAGAAGTGAGATGCAACCATGTTCTCTGAAAACTATCTGAACTAAAATGAGTTGAACTATTTCAAACTGAATTGAATTGAATTGAAATGAATTCAAAATAAGTGTGTTGAAAATTAGTAATAATATAAATAAATTAAGCTAAATTTCACCGATTTGAATTTTTGTTAAACTAAGTTGAATTTAACTGAACTGAAACTAACTGAAGTGTAAAGAAACTTTGAAAAATAAAGACATAACAAAAAAATACGAGTTTCTCACTTGTACACACCAACATAGTGCCTAAAATATTTAAAAACTAAAACAATGACAACTTTAGAAAAAGTAACTACTCCCTCCCTTTAATAATGTCTTACTTCTATTTTTGAAAAAAAATTAACTATGAAATATATATATTTGTTTACAAATCATTTTTATACTATTTCAGTGACCGTAAAAAATGATATATTTTTTACAGTAAGAAGGGACAGAGGGAGTGTAATAATCAAAACTTCAGGAAGAAGAAGGAACTGAGCCTAATTTACATTTGATCGGAAACAAAACCCTAACCAGAGTAGCCAAATTCAAGTGGTTGTTACCTTTCTAATGTCAACGTAAACTCTTTTTTTTAATCTTCTTCTTTGTTTATATTTCTTGGGAATCTAAGCAAAATCATTTTCTTTTGCTACATGTACATGACAATAAGAGCCCATTTCACATCTTGAGGGTTGAGCCACGTTGTAAAACATCATAAGAAACACAATAATAAATTGTTTTTTTTGCTAAACCACATGATTCTAGGTGAGGTATATCAATCAAACACATTGCAAACATTCATCTCTTCTAAACACAAGTACACTTGACTTAAAGTCTCATCAAATTCTAACGGCTCCCGTCCAAGTTCAAACTGCACACTTGCTTTAGTGACACTGTTTTTAATTAAATTTTAATTTCATATTTGAATATGTGTATATATATGAGTAATAATATTATCGTATGTAATATTGTTGAATTCGTCGTAACAAGTAGTTTATATAAATTAACTTTTTATTTACCGTTATAGCTAAACATATTAACGGTCAAATATTTTTTTGAATAATGTAATAATGATTATAGTGCAATTTGAATTGGGATGGAGGTAAACTCAAGTCACGTGTACTTGAAACTATAATTACATTATTCTTAAAATTTTATACGCCCATGAGCCTTAAAATAAATTCATATAGTGGCCTAGTTGAACTTGCGCTCTTGCTTTTTTAACACAATTCTCTATCCAAATTTAATCACATATTTGAATAGATATATGAACAATAATATTATCGTATATGATATTGTTCAATTCGTCGTAACAAGTAGTTTTTAAATATCAACTTTTTATTTGTCATTATTATACGTAGATAAACCTATTAACGGTCAAACATGTATTTTGAACGGCGTGCAAAAACTAAAAGTGCAATTCTAGATGGAACGGAGTAGTACGTTCTTTCTAAAAACTACTCCATCCGTCCTACCGGTAATGATACACTTTTTATTTTAGTCCGTCCCATGAGTAATGACATATTTTGTCTCTTTCCAAATTTAGCATAATTTGAAGGCTAAAGATTGCCCCAATTTTTTGTCCATATTCATCAATTAATCCTACCCCTCATAAAATCATACGGAGGGAGTATATACTTTCCATTTTTAATTAGTTTAATAGAAAATGTGTCATTCTTCATACACGACATTTAAAATCATAAATATCCTTTTACATTCATAATCATGTAAGATAAGACGGTTCCACTGGTTCTGATCCACGTGAATGGACCTAATATTTTTTTTCAATCATGTATAAGATTAGAGATCATGGCTTCATTTCATATCATCACAAAAATACAGTATGGAAATACTGTATCAGAGAACGTGACTGAGATTTGAATACCCCAACTCTCCATAAACCAATCAAACTTGAATATGCAAAAAATGATTAATCAGACATCAATTTCTTGGAATTATATCTACCTTAGTCTTTGCTCTGCTATAGACTCCACTCATCCTTTCCAGTTTTGACTTTAAACTTATGGAGATGTTCACAGCTCAGCCGCGTGCCCACCATGCTCCAGCCGCCGTCCGGCGATCGGGATGGGTCGACGGAGCCGGGAAATCTAGTGGGCTCTCCCCAAAAGCCGCGAATAATGTCCCCTGCAAAAGGTCAAGGCAAAAGCAGAGCATAAAGGCGGTGATCAGCAGCGAGGACAGCAAGACTTCAGGGGCGGCGCCGCCGCAGAGGGCGGCGGAGGGCGGCGGAAGGAGTAATGGGTCGTTGAGTTCCGCGGCGAAGAAGGAAGTTAAGGCGGTGATCACCATAAGGAAGAAGATGAAGGAGAGCTTTAGTGGGAAGTTTGAAGAACAGTGGGAGACTCTGATCAATGGGATTGGGAGAGGAATCTTGATTCAGCTCATCAGTGAAGATATTGATCCTGGTAAAAAAATAATCTTTGATTGATCTTAGGTTTACAGTTCATTTCAGTTCAGTTAATTGTTTATAGTTCAGTTCAATTCAGTTTGGTATAAATCAGGTGAAAAGAAGGAGGCCTTCAGAGTATTTGATGTTTTTACTCAATGAAATATTGGAGATGTTATAGGCTTAAGAATCTCCAAATTGTGGGCAAAATATAGAACTTGGTATCAAGCTAGCAAACAAAAAAAGTTTTTTTCCCCCATTTTGTTCACAGAATATAAAAATCATACCTTTTTCCCATTCTGTGCAATATGGAAAATGAAGGAATTGGCCTTTTTCGATCATGCTGCAAAAAATGCAAACCTTGTTTGCTAGTTCAGAAAACCTCCAAATTGTGGCTAGGATATAAAAGGTTTAACAAAGTTCTCCTTTTCTCCCTATTTGTTTCATTATAAACAACTGCTTTGTGCCATTTTCTGGCTATTTGGATGCTTAAAGTGTTTGCCTTTTCTATTTTAATCATAGTCACCAATTTAGAAAGGCCCCTTTTTGTTGTGTATCAAGTGCTTAGCTTCTTGGTTTAGGTCACAAAGCTTCTCTCTTTTTTTGAAAAAAAAACTCATTTTTGCTAGTTTTATGCAATTTTGAATGATATGAGTGATTTGGTTTTTCTGATTGAAACTAAGTCACCATATCAGAGATGTCCTTTTTGTTCTGTTTTTGTTAATGAGGATCAATTCTTTATGCTTTCTCCTTTTTTTGCAATTTGAATGATGAATCATTTGGTTTTCTGTTTGGATCATAGTTACCAGTTCAGGAAGGAGTATTGAATCTTTTGTAAGGGGTTTGCCTAAGCCATCAGACCATCCATATATTGTTGAGTATGCTGCCAATTTCGCGGTTCCGCGCGATTTTGGAACCCCGGGAGCTGTTCTCATTACCAACTTTCTCGACAAAGAATTCTACCTGGTGGAGGTTGTTTTGCACAGTAGTGAAGGGCCGTTGTTCCTTCCTGCCCACACATGGATCCACTCGCGAAAAGATAACCCTGAAAGCAGGATCATCTTCAGCAATAAGGTGAGGAAAATCAGTTCTGTTGATGCACTTTCTGTCTGAAAATGAAAGATTAACATTTGACATTTAACACCATTTTCCCATCAGGCATACTTGCCAGCTCATACACCAGCTGGGATCAAGGATCTTCGTCGCGAAGACTTGTTGAGTACCCGTGGAAATGGTAAAGGCGAGAGGAAAATGCACGAGAGGATATACGACTATGCTGTTTATAATGATCTGGGAAACCCCGATAAGGGTGTTGATCTAGCTCGGCCTACTGTTGGCGGCCACGAGAGGCCTTATCCAAGGCGTTGTAGGACAGGCCGAGGTCCAATGAAAACAGGTAGTTTTTTTTTTCTGTTTGAACCAGGTAAACTGTAAACTAATGTATGTTCATGGATTCTCTGATAATAATGTCCGTGTTCTAACAGATCCGTCGTGCGAAAGTAGAGTAGAGAAGCCTCATCCAATCTATGTACCTCGAGATGAAGCATTTGAGGAGATCAAACAGAAGACATTTTCAGCTGGAAGGTTGAAATCCTTGATGCACAACCTGATACCATTGATTGCTGCTACCTTGTCTAGCACAGACATCTCGTTCACGTGTTTTTCTGAGATAGACAAGCTTTATAAGGATGGCGTTATTCTTAAACTCGAAGAACGAATGGCCTTCTTAAATAACGAATATGTTTCCAATGTATTGAATCAAGTCTTTACAGTCGGTGAAAGACTGCTGAAGTATGATACCCCATCCATCATCAAAAGTACGTTTTCTTGGGGGTTAAATGTCGGATTGAAATGCACTCACGTGATTTAGTTCTGAAGTTCTTCTTTCTTGATGCTTAGGGGACAGGTTTTCATGGTTACGGGACAATGAGTTTGCGAGACAGACACTGGCTGGTGTTAATCCTGTCAACATTGAACTTCTGAAGGTAGAATCTTGATTTTGTGACTTTTGTCATTGTACTTCTTTCCAAAGTACAATCTTATACCCTGTCTGATTTTTAGGAACTTCCAATCATGAGCAAACTGGATCCTGCAATTTACGGTCCTCAGGAGTCTGCAATCACTAAGGAATTGATCGAGCAAGAACTCCATGGAATGACTGTTGAAACGGTACCATTTTATTTTCTCATTTCAATCTTCTTGCAAGGTTTTACCCTAAACTGATCTCTTAACAGGCAATGGAGGAAAAATGGCTCTTCATAATCAACTATCACGATACTCTTTTACCGTTTATGGAGAAGATGAACGTGTTGCCGGGTAGAGAAGCTTATGCCTCCAGAACCGTGTTCTTCTACACGAGAACTGGCGATTTGAGGCCAATAATCATCGAGCTTTCACTTCCACCAACTCCTAACTCACCAAGAAACAAGCATATTTTTGTCCATGGCCATGATGCAACTACTCATTGGATATAGAATTCCACCTGGTGGAGGTTGTTTTGCATAGTAGTGAAGGTCTGTTGTTCTTTCCTGCCCTGAAAGATAACCCTGAAAGCAGGATCATCTTCAGCCATAAGGTGAGGAAAATTAGTTCTGTTGATGCACTTTCTGTCTGAAAATGAAAGATTAACATTTGACATTTAACACCATTTTCCCATCAGGCATACTTGCCAGCTCATACACCAGCTGGGATCAAGGATCTTCGTCGCGAAGACTTGTTGAGTACCCGTGGAAATGGTAAAGGCGAGAGGAAAATGCACGAGAGGATATACGACTATGCTGTTTATAATGATCTG
>JAUOBV010000013.1:723596-734829 GCA_032360425.1 Rubia occidens
AGGTAAGATTCTTGATTGTCATTGCATGTCTTTCCAAAGTACAACTTAAACCTTGTCTGATTTTCAGGAATTTCCAATCATGAGCAAACTGGATCCTGCAGTTTATGGTCCTCAAGAGTCTGCAATTACTAAGGATTTGATCGAGCAAGAACTCTATGGAATGACTGTTGAAACGGTATCATTTATCTTCTCCTTTCAATCTCCTTGCAAGGTTTTGTCCTAAACTGATCTTATACAGGCCATGGAGGAAAAACGGCTCTTTATAATCGACTACCACGATACTCTTCTGCCATTTATGGAGAGGATGAACGCGCTGCCTGGTAGAGAAGCGTATGCCTCCAGGACGGTATTCTTCTACACGTTAAGTGGCGTCTTGAGGCCAATAGTCATCGAGCTTTCGCTTCCACCTACGCCTAGTTCACCAAGAAACAAGCATATCTTTGTACATGGCCATGATGCTACTGCTCATTGGTTATGGAAGCTTGCTAAAGCCCATGTTTGCTCTAATGACGCCGGCATTCATCAGCTAGTGAGCCATTGGTAGGTATTTTACGACAGTTTTTCTAGAAAAACGACGTGTTTTCATGATGTGATGTGATGTTCAGGTTGAGGACTCATGCTTGTATGGAACCTTACATCATTGCTGCACATCGGCAGCTGAGCTCAATGCACCCTGTCTACAAGTTGCTTCGCCCGCATATGCTCTACACGATCGAAATCAACGCCTTTACAAGGCAAGGATCGGTGAATGCAGGTGGCACTACAGAAACCAATTTTAGCACTGGGAAGTATTCCATGGAAGTAAGTTCTGCAGTATACAAGAGCATGTGGCGATTTGACATGGAAGCTCTCCCAGCTGATCTAATCCGGAGGTAACTTTAAGTAGCTTTAAGTGTAACCCCGATACCCTGGATTCGGTTCTTTGCTTTCATGCATACTCGATCTGTTTGTTTTCGTGCTGCGCATTTTCCAGGGGGATGGCTGAAGAGGATCCCTCGATGCCTAGTGGCGTAAAACTCTTGATTGAAGACTATCCTTATGCAGCAGATGGACTACTGATATGGGAAGCCATTAAGGATCTTGTGGAATCCTATATTGAGTACTATTACAAAGACAATGCTTCTATCACTTCTGATCTTGAGCTCCAAGAATGGTGGAATGAGATCAAGAACAAGGGCCACCATGACAAGCAACACGAGCTCTGGTGGCCAAGTCTCGAGTCTCAGAAGGACTTGTCAGGCATACTAACAATCATGATCTGGATGGCTTCGGGTCATCAAGCAGTGATGAACTTTGGGCAGTGCCCTGATCGCCTGACCCTGATGCAAAAGCTCATACCCAAAGAAGGTGATCCTGAGTATGAGAATCTCCTCATTAACCCTGAAAACATTTTTCTGTCATCTCTGCCCACTCAGCTCGAAGCAACCAATGTAACGATAGTTCAGGACACCCTGTTGCACCAGTTGCACCAAGTTCACGGCGCTTCGACCAAGGAACCCGAAGTTCTGGAGATGTTTGAGAAGTTCTCTGCCAAACTGGAGGACATAGAGAGGATCATAAACCAGAGAAACAAGGATACTCGGCTGAAAATCCGAAATGGCGCTGGTGTTCCTCCTTATGAGCTGCTTCTACCCTCCTTCAGTCCAGGTGTAACAGGCCGCGGTATTCCCAGCAGCATTTCTGTCTAATCATACCGGGTAGTGGGATAAGGGCTTAGCTGCTGCTGTTGTTTTTGTTGTTTGTATCAGATACTGAGAGATTCACAAGCATAAGGAAACTTGTTTAAATGTTCATCTGGAATTAATTCAATAAGAGCTTTTAGCAGAAATGCTAAATGTTTACACATCTGAGTGAAAATGATCATAATTTTGAGGCAGTGGCTAAGATTGCCTGTTTGATTAGCTCCTTCCTCAGCACTTTCCCAGGAGCATTTCTGGGGATTGCATCAGTGAAAAACACCTTCCTGATCTTCTTGTATGGAGCAACCTAAATGCACCGAAATCAGAAATTGAGCAATCTGATATACTGATGCAGTGTTTCTGTATAAACTGCAGAATCTGTTTCATTTCACCTGTTTGGCAACAAAATCCATGATCTGCAACTCAGTGACAGTGCTTTCACGCTTTCGCACGACAAAGGCAACAGGAAGCTGGCCAGCTTCTTCATCCGGGTACCTGTGTGAGACTCGATCAGTTTATTGCAAAAATCTATGAAAAAAACATTGCGCTAATCAAACTCACGGAACTACAGCAGCGTCAGTGATGTCTGGATGAGACTGGAGCAGGTGTTCCAGCTCTGCTGGGGCAACCTGAATGGTGAAAAAAATGATCAGAGTTTTCTACATTTTGGTGGCTAATTTTAAGGTTTGAAAACAAGTAGTGTAATAACCTGATAAGCTTTGTACTTGATCAAGTCCTTCATCCTTTCTACAAAGAACAGGAAGCCTTCATTGTCAAAGTAGCAAATGTCACCTGTTCTTAGCCATCCCTCCGAATCAATCATTGCATCTGTTGCTTCTTTGTCCCCAACATATCCTACATTTGAATCCACACATCAAAATTTAACTTTCACATACTATAGAAATGTTTTTTACTGAATTGAACTAAACTAAGTTGGGATTGAACTGAATTAAAATGCACTTAATATATATACATATATATGGGGTTATAAAACTCATAAAAGTGTGACAATCACAATAGTTACAATGTTATTTTAAATGGTGCCCTACAAAATCATCTAATACGAAATTGTTAGTATTTTTAGTTTTTAAACTAACGATAACTCGATTTATTTAGACAATCCAACACGTCTAACCAGATGACCGATAATTATATTAATCATCAAAATATAGCATATAAATATCTTCAATGGCTTATCTTTGACATAATATACTATTGGTCGAATTGAAAACCGCCAACCTGAATTGACACCTCTAAAATACCTTTCATTACATAGGGTCCTTTGAGCCAAAGTTCACCTTGACTGAGAGGTGGAAGCCCAAACTTAGGCCCATTATGTCTCTCTGGATCAACAATCCTGGCCTGCATACCCGGCATTAGCCGGCCCACAGAGCCCAGTACTCGACTTTCATTTGGGCCTACATGTCGAACGGCCCCGGCCGTGGTCTCCGTGAGCCCATATCCCTGCATTATGACAATGCCCGGAAACTCCCTCGTAAACTTCTCCGTGACGGAGTTCGGCAGGTGAGCTCCGCCGCAAAACACCACCTCCGAACTCCCCAAATCGTAAACCCTAGCCGCGTCGGAATTCTTCGCTAGTGCCACCATAATCGGCGGCGCAACCGCCAGATGCGTGACCTGATGCTCCTCCACGCTTTTCAGAACCAATTCCAAATTTACCCTCCGCATCAGCACCACCGTTCCTCCCATCGCCGCCTCTCTGATAGTGAGAAGGAATCCGTACACGTGGAAGATAGGCACGGTGCATAGCGTCACCGGCGGAGTTTTCCTCGGCGGTCGGGAGGCGTAGGAACCGGCGAAGCTCGAGATGAAGTTCCGGTGAGTCAGCTCCACTCCTTTGAAGTTCCCCGTGGTGCCGGAGGAGTAGAGAATCGCCGCCGTGTCGAGCTGCGAGATTCCGACGGACTGAAAATCAAACTCCTCGTTCCTCTCCGCCATGGAATTGAACTCCGGCGATTCAAGGAGGATACTTCTGCAGGACGCCGGGAGCTTGTGCGCTGTATCGGCATTCGTGAACGCGATCGCCGCCTTGCTGAGCTGGACTTGCCGGAGAATCTCCGCCGGAGAGCTAGCGGGATTAGAAGGAGAGACAACAACGCCGAGGGCGAAAAGCGAGAGATACAGAACGGGAACGGTTGCGGAATTGGTGGAGAGGATGAACGCACAGTCGCCTTTGGAGAGCTTGAACTCGTGCCGCAGAGAATACGCTAGTGATTTCACCCGGAGTTGGAGCTCGGAGTGGAGAATGCGGCGGCCGGTGGCGGAGTCTATCAGCGCCGCCGCGGAGGAGGGGCGGTGGAGGGAGGAGAAAATGTAAGAGGTGATGGAGAGCTTGGCGGTCGGCGGCGGGAGGGTGACCGGCGGTCGGAGGCTGTGGTAGGTTTTGTTTTTGGGGTCAATTGTTTGGTCCATTTTTAGATGAAGATTGAAAAATTGGTTTGATGAATTCTAGGAATACGTCTGAATTTGGAGTTAGTGGGGATTAACCTGAGACAAAATGAAGGATCAGCTTAGATAAAGATGAAGACAAAATGGAAGATCAGTTTCGCAACCTGGTTTGATGGCTAGTATTCAACATCAGCTGGTAAAACTTGGTAAGCTTGCTCGTATTTTTAATGTTGTCCATCTTAACTTTCTGAGGCAGTTATAACTCTCTTTTTTCCTTCAAAATTTTAAAATTTCATCCATTCATTCTAAATTTCACTTCTTTAACTCAATTTCTTAAAATCATCGTTACCCTTTTAATTTACAACCGTGTCCACTCCTAATTATACTATGAGTCCGTCTCTTAAAAGACAGTATTTCCATAAATTATGGAAAGACCAATGTTTAAACTGCAAATTAGAAGAAATTAAGATAAAATTTTTGGGTTGCATTAATCGGGTCATAAATTTGTAACTATTGTACGTTTCATAATAAATTTTTAATATTGTAACTATAACCTTTTACCTTTCTATAAAAATAATTCAACCTCATCTTTCCATAGACATATGGAAAGACGGTTTTTCCTTGCCTTATACTATTCTCACATAACCAAAGATTCAATCAAACTTTGACTACATTTGAACAATAATATTATTATATGAGACATTGTTAAAATTCTTCGTGGCATGCAATTTTTAAATATTAGTTTTTTATATGCTGTAAATTAACGTAGTTACATATATTTACGGTCAAAACGTGTGCGTTTGAGATCGTGAAAAAAAATTCTATCTAATTTAACCTGGAATAAAGGGAGTAGGTCGATCACAACTAGTCTCGCACTTCCTCCATTACATAGTATTTGAAAACATTTATTGCATGAGATACACTTTTCTTGGTTGTTTCTTATATATTGTCACATTTTCTCTTTTAAACAAGATTTCTTCAATTTTATCTACTCAAACACATGATCTCCAAATACAGGAGTACAGAAAGCGTATGAAATACTGAACTCTCGAAATTGGACGGTATCGTTATCACAAGTGAAAAAATGAAATAGAAAGAACAAGGTCTAAATCAATCCTCTAATGAAAGGTCTATCATTAATCAAACACTGCCTCCGATGTAATCCTCATTACCCATTCATCATGTGAAGAGCATGCGTAGCGGAATACTTCAGTTATTGGAAAATGCGGACACGTCTAATCTAACCAATAAAAGTCGAGCTTTATTGCTGTGGATAAGATGGCTTATTCGATCCACCTAATTATCAAGTTCCGTGGCAAAACTAATATGCTTCCTTTTAGATGAAGCCAAATTTTACTCGCGGTTTTTGCTTCTTTGTCGTTAAAAGTGAGACAGGATTTATCTTTTGTTTGGATCCAAATTGCTAACCCTTTCTTGATACTATTATTGCTATAGAAACAACGTTGGTTGAAAAGATTAGCGCCGTTTCTGATGCTTCAAACAGCCTGTACTTTTTCTTCTCCAATTAGCTTTCAAATTCGTCGATATACTAGACTTGAAGAGAGCGCTCCAAGACCGCCAACTTCACACAGCCTTCATGCTTGCAGAGCACGGTATCATTGTTGCGGTTTCAACTGCTGTTCATTAAAATAAAAAACTTATCGTGCCCACCATCTTTGGTGGTATTGAGAGAAAAAAAAAAAACCCAACTAAATGCAGTGAGTAGTAGCGATGTATCTGCTGGCATATGCTAGGGAAGTAGCTTTCTGCTAAATGTGAAGTCTACTTCCTGCAATCCACACAACACCGGTAGCAGCACCAGATTTCTCCTATAGAATATCTATGGTGTTTCCATGAGGTCACAGACATTAAAAAGAGGGAGTCATTTACCTTGATGTGGATATCATTGCTTCAGCAAATCCAACACAGATCTCCTATAACATCAATGGTGTCAGGAAAAAAAAGAAGCTGAACTAAAAGACAGACAGAACAGATCGATCAAGGGAACCACCAAACTTCCTCAAACAAGTATAGCCCTTAGTGTTCCCAACAGAAACACATGAATCCAATAAAGTTTTTGGGACAATATACCGACGAACGAAACAAGATAGTAGATGTTAGCATTTGAACAAATAAAAGCAGCTAACAACCTACACAGAGGGAAACCAATACTGTGCTTTTACTTCTTTTTCATATTAAAGGGCTATTTCCCTAACATTCCGATTATTTCTGCTGGCCTTCCCACTCTATGCAAATTAGCACGCAAAGATGACCACAGTTGCTTATAACTTCATTAAAATCACAATCTACAGCTAAACATACATGCCACAATATTTTTCTCATGTTCGGGAAATTTACAAAGACAAGAAGAACCTTTTAAAGAGGTCAACAAATTTTCAATAAATAGCAGCCTTGAAGACAATAACCATTCAGTTCCTTATTCCAACATTACACACATTACAGAATTGATATTATTATTTCACTGAAAAGGGATTGCAGGGTACCTTCCAGAGCATGAATGTGAAGAATGTAACAATAATTGGAAAAACGTATGCCAGGTTGCTTAGGTAACCTCCTCAACCTGCTTCCATTCGTACTGCAGTGAGATGAGTAGATCAATGACAGAGAAGCCCACAATGCCAATAATAATTGACACCATAAAAGGCAAGAATCAGTAGGGTGAACCAAGGTTTTGTTTCTTTGGCCTTAACAGCAAAAATTATAAAATATCATGCTTCTTGGATACAGAACGAACTGCCATACACAACCTAGCTGTGAATATAAGCATAATAACAGACACGAAAAGAGTGAAACTTTTGGTTGTGATTCCCAAAAAGATAGTATCCATGTACTTATTGCGTGGACATGTATTGACGCACAATATTTCCACTGATGACAAACAGTACAATGAAGTCAAACAATTTTGCCTAGCTTTACATCCAAATGACCCTAATCTTTTCAAGGAGAGCACACGGAAATATCTTCCATAGAGCACACCTTTCTCACAATGATATAAAAACTACAGGTGATTCATTTAAACTAGAAAACGATTAACCAGTATTACTAAAACAATGTAGGTCTTATTACAAACACATACAAGAGAGTGTGGACTTATAAAAGGACGAGATGTTTTGTCTACTGAAATGCATATCATAAGTTAGTTTGGCCCTTCATATTACAAACCCAGACAAAGAGTACAGGACTTTGGGAAACAAATGGGACCGATTTATTGAATATCAATGCCATACTAAGTTAGTTTGGTCCTCCATATTTGCAAAACCAGAAAATGGTGTGGCAAAAATCACCAGTACAAACAAGCTAGAGAGGTTAATAATTCCCTTAAAACAACAATGCTAGAAGGGAAAATTGACTTGATATTACCTCCAACGAACTATACTGTCATTTTCTTCCTCAATCAGAAGCTAACAAACCCGCTCCGCTTTACACCATTGGCTCTTGCAAACACCAATTGAAAATTAAAAATGAAAGAAAGGAAAATGCATAAAATTCATACTATTCTGATAAACCAAATTTATGAAAATTGTTACAATGTATCAACAGAAAATATGTTACATACACAGTTTCAACTGAAACTGCATTTTCAATGAGAAACGCATTACGCCACACCTTAGCATGCAAGCAATTGTGAAAGAAGAAATTTAACATCAGATCTCCCCAAGATATCTGATTCAGAGACTAGACAAAGTGTTGAGGCTCCATATGCTTCATCAAGAGTGCCTGCTAAAAACAGCACGAATAATCTTCTCACATTAAATTTTGCAACCTCCTTTCCATAGATTGGCCTCGCCTCATTAGCCAATCATTAAAACAGAACTGAAAAAGGCAAAGAACTTCCCTTAACCAAACAATCCACCAGCTCCTAACTCCCCCTGCTGCAACTCTTTCCTGCGCTGCTCTTCTAAAGGATCTGGACTCTTCATGACTCTTCGAGTACGTCTATGAGATGCAGAAAATAATCATTATCAATCCAGAAATTAGAAAGGATGTTAAACATATAACTGCAGAGGTCCTGAATACCTGTCTTGATTATGCTGAGCTGGGAAAGTAGGCATAAATTCTTTGGACTTGGGTAGAGGAACTTCACGGAACCATTCATGGTTAAGAGCCTCTTCGGCTGTTATTCTCTTCTCAGGATCACAAGTTAGAAGCCTGCTCAACAAGTCAAACCCTGCATCAGATATTACCGGCGCCCCTGTGAAAGAGGTGGCTGGGAATTTGGCACGCAACCGATTGTACTGATGTTTCACCATGTTAACCTTGGCCCCTGGAAGCTTTGAGTACCCAGGCCATATCTTCTCATTTGGTGTCCCGAGAATTGTGAATATCTTGTCAAGTTGGTTAATTTCAGTTTGCCCATTAAACAGTGGCTGCTTAGCTAACAGCTCCCCCATTATACAGCCCAAGGACCACATATCAATTGCAGTAGAATACTCCTTAGCTCCCAATAGCAGCTCTGGCGCCCTGTACCACAAAGTAACTACCAGAGGAGTGTATGGTTTCAGAGGGTACCCATATTGACGTGCTAATCCAAAGTCGCAAATCTTCAACTCACCACGATTATTTAGAAGTATATTTGACGTCTTCAGATCTCTGTGCAAAACCCAGTTATCATGAAGATAGCTAACCCCCTCAAGTAGCTGAAGCATAAGGCACTTGACTTCACTTTGACTAAAAGGCTGTTTCATGGACTCCATCAAACCCTTCAAGTCGTGTTCCATGTACTCCATCACCATAAAAATGCTGTCAAGACTGCTCCCAACAACTACTTCTTTGACGTCTACAATTGAAGGGTGAGAAAAAGAAAGAAGAATATTCATTTCTCTCAAAGCAGTCAGAGGGAATCCTTCTCTTTCTCTTTCCATCTTGACCTTTTTCAAAGCAACAATCTCTCCAGTTTTTCTATCCTTGGCTCTGAAAACCACACCATAAGTACCTTCATCTATCCTGTTCAGCCTCTCAAACTCCTCGACACTTCTACATGCCTGAAGCATGTTGACACTCCTGATTGGAGGAATCGCAGGTTCCTCATCAGATTCAGAGTCTGACAGGCTTCCAGAGGATCCAGTATAGGGGCGATCCACATCAGCATCACTACTAACACGTTCATCTGAATGCCTGCTCCTGTTTTCCTCTGAACCCTCTCTCCTCAGCTCACCAAGCTCTGGAGTTGCTGATTTCCGCTGCCAAGTTTCAGCTGATTCACTACCACGCTTTTGCTTCACTCTAGCAGACTCCTCATGCATTTCACCTTCATCACCAGAGGATTCAGCCTCATTTTCCCACCGAGAAGCTTTTATTGTCCAAGTGGACAAGTCATCAACATCTAGGGTTTCTGCATCCAGGTTCTTCACTGATACTGCTTTCAATTCCACAGTACGAGACATGGGCAGAGAAGGAGATAACTCTACTGGAGATGGAGCAGTAATAACTTCTTGATAAGGCTGCGGGTCTACATCAATCATCTCAGCCGGAGGCTCCGAAATCACAGCTACATCATCTTGAATAGGCGAAACACAACCATCAGGTTTTGGACCAGGAGATATGCTGCTAGAATTAGTGACTGGGGGAGGAACTGTTAGTGTAACTGCTTCACTGGAAACCTTAGTCTTAACTATTCGAGATGCTTTCTTACTATCCCCATCTCTATCCCATATAATAGGGGAAAACTTCCGCTTCCCATTTTCAGCTTTCTTTAATTCACCACCATTTTTCCTACGTGATTCCGAGTCAGCAACACCATCAGAGCCACCACTTTCACTGGACAATTCTCCGGGCTCCCTGTCCAAAGCCCCACCTGGATACGCATTCTTCCTAGCCCCACCTCCTCCAGAACCACCACCCCCGCTACCTCCCGAATCACTCCTGCTGGAAGTAGACCGATACCCACCATTCATCACCTCTCTGTCCCTGACATCCTTCTGCCTAACCACGCCCCTGTCTCGACGATCCTGCTCCCGCTCAGCCCTACGTCGTCCTCCTCTCCCATAATCCGCATCACCACCATTCCCTATCCGACCGTAATCGCCCCTCCCATATCCATTCTCCCTCGCGGGAAGAGCCTCGTACTCCGAATCAACAAGCCTCCTCAATTGACTGTCCCTGTAACCATGTCGAACAGCCCCCATGTTTTCTATAAATCAAATCAACAAACCAAAACCCTAACCCTAGCTCAAAAAAAGTCCACGCAACCAACACAATTCACAATTCGCAAACACAGCGAAATCAAAAGCACAAATACAAAAACCGAAACAAATCAGGAAACCCTAGAGCGCGATGTGCAGGAACACGATTCCCACCCCCAATTCAATCGAGATTTGAGAGGCGAAGGGCTTACCGACGAAGCGGACAGATTCTGATTTCAAATCAATGATTAATCCGAGAGCGCGGGTGGATTTGTAGAGATTTCTAGAGAGAGAAAGTCGGGAAATTGGGGGAAATCTCTCTCGGGAAGGAATAGGAAGCAACCGCGCCGAAAGAGAACGCGGTCAATGGCCACCCCTTGCTTTAAAGAAGATGGGCGATCGCTTTGCGGATATTATTTATTTGTGGAAATAATGTCAAAATGGATATTGTGAATTTTTCTTTCCTTTTTCGAATGTTTGGAAACAATGCATCTTTATGATTGGTTATGCGAAATTTGTTTTTGATATTTATAAGGTTCATCCCACGCGGCAATCCATTTCCATTTAGTTTTCGGATATTACCTTAATTACTCATTTTCTTTTATAAATTAATCAATTGGGAAATATAGTCGTGTACTGTTTCTTTTTATTCAAATTGTATTATCTTAAAGTATTTAAACTATTTTAGAGCACAAAAAATCTAAAGTGACGAATTTAATCACATGGTATAAAAATAAATACAAATAGTTATGGTGAATGTATGCATTTAAGGGGAAACAAGGTGAATGTATGCGAAGTTTTGAAATAGTCACAATTAATAGTTTAATTACATAAAATTTCAAGTGATACACTCCCTCTCTGTATCAGTTCAAGATGCACACTTTTTGATCAACTTTCACAAGACACATTTGACCATAAATTTTAGCCAGTATATAGATACAAATATCATTATGTGAGATATCATTGAATTCCCTGCATGGTGTATTTTCTAAACATCAAATT
>JAUOBV010000013.1:776563-791654 GCA_032360425.1 Rubia occidens
CATTATACACGAAGAACCATAGATTTGATAACAACTACAAGCATTAAACCAAATGCCTAGCCATTTAACCAAACAAAACATTTATTAGACTAATCCTAGAATAAACAACATTCAAGATTCAATCTTTATTTTCTACCTTAGGAAAAATACGATAACAAACAACATTAACATACTCATCTAGCAAGATTAAAATCATTTACCCACAACAAGTTCTAATTCCATGTTCTTGGATTTTCATGCCAAAGGTGAAAAGAAATTGTACACTTTCCTAACACTTCTAACACATAATCATAAAACCATTTCATATTCTCAAACAACCGATGACATAAATGATGTAAACAACAACATTAATGGCACAATAAATGTTCATGAAAGTGTAAAATAAAGTCTCACTACATGGGCTTGGAAGCTTCAATCAATTGCTCCCAAGTGATGAGTTTTGCTTCTAGCAATCATACTTAACATACAAAACACATTCAACATAAATCAAAGATAAAACTAGGTGAAAGATGAAGAAAAATAGGGTTTGGAAATGTCTAAAATTGGGAAGAAGAAGAGTCAAGAGAGGTAGGATAAAGTGTGCTATTTAGAGTACAAGAAAAAGGACTAGAAATTCTGGCCACCCGTTCGTCGCCACTCGCGACCAAGTTGTCACGACTTGCGACGGTTGACCAAAACATCAGTTGATTCTTCTTTCTTCTTTTGTTTTCTAGTTTCCTCTTCACTTTACTTCTCTTCGATTCTGTAAGTCTTCAAATCTTCAAGTCTTCAAAAGATGAACTAAATGGTATTCAAAGTTCTTCGGTATTCAAGTCTCAATGTTTTTGCTCCACCACCCAAAATCCATTAGAAAAGTCATATAAGCGTGAAAGTCGATCTTAAATCTTCTAAGTGAATTTCAAAGTAAAACACAAGCTCTAGATGACAAAAGAGCACAAAAGTGAATTAAAAAAGTCCTAAAATATGCACATAAAATGGACACATCAAAGCTCCCCACACTTGAACCTTACTCGTCCTCGAGTAAGAAAAGATTCAGGAACACAAAGAATTTCACATGTCCCCATCCTAATACTAATATTCCCCCGATCAGAGTCTCACAAAAACTCTCAATATCATAAATACAAAATTAAGCTCAGATTCTCACACACAACCCCCATTCCGAATTCTACCCAACCATACCAACTATCAATTCACTAATACCCATAAAAACATCTTCAACTCCCGAATTGTTAATCCCCAAAATCCAATGACATCAAGTGAAGTTAAACCAATGTCAAATGTTCAAATGTAAACTTAACTTCATACCAATATATCAACCCAAGAAAAGCATATCAAGAACCAATAATTTCATACCTTCGTTTTCCTCCGCTAAATTACCCAATTCCAAGAAGTACCATGATGTTAGGCTACCTGACATCCAAATGTCAACCGCAACCTTATGACTCCAATGCCGGTAAATGAGTAGATTTTAAACAAAATTTTCTCTTTCTCTTCTTTTGCCTAGGATCCCTTTCGGGTTTTCATCCTAGCCACACATCATATTTTTTTGGCTCACATCTCACCCACACATTTAGCCTCTCATTTTTTTCCTAGACCGCCCTTTCATATTTTTGGCTTATGTGGGTCCCCAATGTTGCCTAAATTGCCATCTTGGGTTTTCAACTTAGCGGGTTTTCTTGTTTTTGTTCTTTTTCTTTCAAAATTTTCATTTTTCATTCTTTTCCCAATCAAAAATAGAAAAAACATTCCCAATGTCCAAACTAATGAAGAAAAACATCCCAAAAGCTAAGCATATCCAAAACAATGAATTATCCAAAACAAAACCATCCAAAATAAATAAAGTCTATATCTAATTCCCTTCCCCACACGTAAACCTCTACATTGCCCTTAATGTAAAAAAACAGGGAAGATGTAGTAGAAATGACAATAGAAGGAATAAGCTCACAAAAGGGCTACGGGGATTAATCACTGCTGTGATGAACCACCATATCTGTAGCACTGCTGATACTGAGCCAACCTCGCATTGTTCCTCGGACGTCATTCTCTGTGCCTCGCTGCCTTGGGATCTAGACCCGGGGGGCAACCAGAGTGTACCTACAAGTCCCCATCTTTGGATGAGAGCTAATCAATCTCCTCATCCAAATCCAAAAGTGTCTGCAACATAAATATGTTGTGGTCGTACATCATGTTGTGCAGTCGGCGAATAAAAGTCTGGAGGTGGCTGGTGGGACTGGCTATGGGGACTGCCCTCATATAGTGGCTCAGTGTTAAAGAGGGCTGGAGAGTCTGGAGAACCCGGTGGTAGGTGTGGAGCGAATGACAGTGCAGCCTCATTTGCCTGGATCGGCTGTGGCAGAAGCTTGAGAAGCTCCCGCTGAAACTCTGTTTGATACGGAACATCCGCATCGATGGCTAAGTCTTCCACAGGTGTTTCAGGTTCCAACCCGATCCGCTAAATCTGGGAAGCCTAAAAAAAGTGACCCCCGCCTTCCTGTAGAGCCAATAGTATACCCCGGGGACAAATGTGTGGTCGATGAAGTGGTAGTTCTTAGTTCTTGCTAGAGAGATGAGGTATGAAGAAACCCTTCCAACCTGGGGGAAACCATCAGAAGTGACAAGATGGAGGTGCTCTGCTAGGAGAGTGATCATCCCTCCCACATGAATCTCTCCTTTCGGCTTCTTAGCCACACTGACTACCCTCGCCATCCAAAACTTGGCCTATCTCCCCGTAGCATGTCCCCTCACTCGTCGGCTGCCACAAGAAACTGACCTCCTCATTGGACACGTTTATCGGCTCCACCTAACAAAAAAATGTGCCAGCCAAGAATCGGTGAACAAACCTGAGAGCCAGATGGATGATAGTGTTGTTATTATCCCTCGGGTGTTTCACCCTCTTGGTGATGATGTACCAAAACTGGGTATCCTCTATGATATTGCGTCACAAAAGACAGAGAGATAACCCTTTGATGAAGCGGGACAAAGAAGGTCATGAGTAGAACAGTCCTTTAGATATTTAGCAATATGCATAACTTTCCAGTGATGATCAATAGGTCTTTTGTATAGGTTGACTAAGTTGATGGATTCAAAATGTTATATATGGTCTTGTGAAAAAGATATAGAGCAATCTCCCAATCAGCCTTCTAAATGAACCAGTATCATAAAGCAATAGTGATGAAGAATCCTAACTGACCAAGAACCCGGAAGGGAAGCTGCTAAAGCATTGCAATCAGAAAAATCTAGGTTAATTAGAGTATCATAAGTGCACTTGTGGTGGCTGAGAAATAGGCCTACATGTGATCTAGTAATTTCTATACCCAGAAAATATTGTGCAGCTCCTAAGTCTTTAAGAGTGAACAAACCATTTATAGAAGCTTTGATCTTAGATTATAAATTCCCAGTTATCAAGAAATCATCCACATAGATGAGAAGAACCAAATTATACTAATCAGTTTCCTTGACGAATAGAAAATGACATGTTTTGATTCCTGAAGAAAAACAGAATCAGATGTTTAGTAAACTTTGTATTCCATTCCTTAGATGATTGTTTCAGACCATCTAAAGACCTCCCGAGTCTACAAACATGTTCTGGTAGTTCCTTGCTCTATCCTTGTGGTGGAAACATATACATCTCCTCATTGATGTAACCATGTAAAAATGCATTATTAACATCAATTTGGTGTAAGTGTCATCGTTTCTGATCAGTGATTGACAACAACAACCTCACTTTGACCTGTTTTGTAACAGGTGAAAATGAATCAAAGCAATCTATTCCTTCAATATGATATAATCCGTTTGCCACCTATATTAATTTAAATCTCTCAATTGTTCCATCGGTATGGAATTTAACTTTATATACCCACTTAGAACTAATAGCTTTCTTACATGCAGGTAGATACACCAAATCCCAAGTGTGATTTGTTTTAAGTGCATCAAGCTCTACCGGCATAGCCTGAACCCACTGCTTGTTATTGCAAGCCTACTTAGAAGGTTGTGGTTCCTGGATCCATAATAGTTGTGACAAAAAAATCATATGTTAAGGTGTGAACGAAGGTGAACAAATGTCAAGAAGAGTAAGCATAATTAACCATAAAGCCATTCAGCCAAACTGGTTTAGTTTTGATCCTAGTGCTATGTCTATGAATGACTGGATTGTGTGCATAATTTCTTACAGGATCATCTCCAGGATTAGGAGTGAACGTATTTGGGATTGATGAATGTAATATGAGATATGTGGATGTTTGAGGTTTGAGGTTTAGTGTGAGGAGAATCAGATATAGTTTATGAGTGTGGATCACTAGTTCATGTGATAAGTCTGAATTGTGATCAAGAAAGTTATCAAAAGGTGGTATTAGGAGAGGTTTAACCACACGGGGGGGGGTTTAACCAAAACCCCCCCCCCCCCCCCCCGATCATTAGGATCAGAAGTGGAATGAGGTAATGAGAGTGAATATGACTTGTAAGGAAACTGATTATTTTGTAACATAACATCATAACATCTCTAGCAATTACGACTGTTTTTTTGTAAAATCAAAGACCTTTCTGATGAGCAGGATATCCTATTTGTGTTTATGTGGACTGAGGTTCGATGTGTAACAAAGAGAACCAAAAACTTCAAGACTAGCAGGTCAGATGGCCTGTTACACAAGATTTCATAGGGTGACTTCCGTCGTAGAACTGAAGTTGGTAACCTGTTTATAATATAAGTAGTTGTAAGAATAGAATCTCCCAAAAATACAAAGGTATATTATATTGATACATTACGGCTCTAGCCACTTGTAAGAGGTATTTGTATTTTCTCTCTACCACTCATTTCTGTTGGCGTGTGTATGAACATGACCTTTGATGCTTAATCCTTAAGGAACTGAGAAGCTAAGTACAAGATTGATTCACAAATTCAGTTCCATTGTATATTCTTATTAATTTGCAAATTCAGTTCCATTGTATATTCTTATTAATTTGATTTTAGCACCATACTGAGTTTGAATCTATAGAATGAAGTGTTTAGTGATACATGGCACTGAAGTTTTTTTATTAGATCATAATGTTCTAAGTTGATCTACTAAAATCATCAACAATGGTTGGAAATGATTGTGTCCATGAAGTATTTCTACCCTAAAAGGTCCGCAAAAATCCATTTGTAAGGTTTCAAAAGGTTTAGTACTATGAATACATGAATATGGAAATGGAAGTTTGGTTTGGTTGACTAAAAGTTAGATCAAACATCTTTTATTCATATCAATAATCTGTAAATGTTGCATTACAATATCAGAGGGATGCCCTAACCCATTATGTAAAATATCTACATCTTGATTAGAATACTTTCCGACAGATACAAAAGATGAGTAAATTAACATTTTATTACGATGAATTCTAGCTAAATGCTTCTTGACAAAATTTGACTGAAATGATCTCTTGTTCAGTATGTAGAGGTCATTGCACCCAGTTGCAACACCTGTTATTGAACTAGTCTTGTGGTCTTATATGATGCACACATTAGGATAGAACGTGAAATAGAAATTAGAAGCTTTGGTCAGTTTGTTCGCAGAAATAAGGTTGAACTTAAAACACTTAACAAACAGGAAATCAGTTATAACAATTTTCTGATTCAAGGTTAGTGAGCCTACAGCATTGATGAGTACAGTGGAGTGATCAGGCAGTAGGACTGGGGTTTTATGAGTGATTAGTTTCAAGAAGTCAAAAACCAGAGGATTACCACAGATATAAGATGAAGCACTACTATCAAGGATCCAATCATCACTATCATAAAAGGATACAACATTAGCACGGTGAGTTATGAGGCTACCTGAAAAGTCTCCAAGATGTGCAAAGTTCATCATCTCTACACCATCTACTCCTTGTTCTTTTCCCTTTCTTTAGGAAAGCTTTCCAAACTCCAGCTGGATGAGGTTTGCTATCATAGATTGCATGTTCCACAATCCTTGGACATCTATCAGTTCCAGTAGTACTGCTTATTAGACTTGAACATTTTCTTTCAGTCTTGATAATGATGATTATGCACTGAAATAGATTATACTCTTCCATTTTCTAGCAGCTCGCCACCATACAGGCTAGCCATTCAGATTATAACATGACTCACTGAGATGTCCATTCTAATGACAAAAATCACACTTCAGCAATTTATCTGTCCTAGTGCTCACCTCACCATATTAGTGCTAAATTATTCACAACATTCATGATTTTTTTGAACATTCATCTTTTTGCTCCGGTTTGATAAACAGAGAATAAAACTTTTCAACTGTTGGCAAGGGATCCATTACCAGCACCAGATCTCTCAAGGCATAAAACTCATCATAAACCGTTGCAGCCTATCTTAATTAGCCTGTCTTTCAATCTTTTCATCAAATCCACAAAGACAATTATAGTGACAACAATTACACTTCAGACTAGGTCTAACCACATCAATTTCATCCCAAAATTGCTTTCAAGTTAGAGAATTATTGTGTAATAGAATCCGAACCTTATTTCAGCTCTCCCAGATTCTTCATGAGCTAATAAAACAAAGGTCCATGACTCAGTGAAAATATTTCCTTCATTCGTCCCAAATTTTTGTTTTCATCAATTTGAAAAGAAAATTTTCTTGCAATCTCTATGCTAATGGATTTTCGGGATACTCTGGTTGAATTCACCTTTATCCAGGTATCATACATTAGTGAATCAAGTGTAGGATTTAGAACCCCTCCATTAATAATCTTCAATTTTTCTCTTGCTAAAATGCAGTTGTCATATCATTGTTTCAGATCACATAATTCTTCTCATTCAAGAGCTCAAAAACCACCATAAGGATGGAATGATCAGAGGCTGGCAAGAATAGTGGATCATTAGGTTTGATCCTCACAAATCCTTCAACATTTGCTACAGAAGAACCTCTCTTATCTTCACCATTGATATCCATTTTCCCTTATCTTGAAACCTGAATCTGGATCATAAAATGCTTAAAGTTAAATTGGATCAAGACCCAAATTACTTTGATACCATGAAGAAACTGAGCTCATCTCAGTGAAATGAAACAAAACTAATCCACAATGATAATGGAAAAAATTGGGAGAATTTCTTATTGAATAACTTGATTCAAACTAAGCAATGTACAATGTATTTATAAATGCCTACTCCTGCTCTACAACTAAGTAACTTGTAACAATCAACAAATAACTAACTAACTAGTTCAGCTAACTACCAACAATTTACAAATTGAAACAAGTGGCCTAACTAGGTGATAAGTTAACTGATAAAGTTGCTTCTTGAAGAAGACTGAATCATGAATGGAAGACTGTTGTATTATTCTAGACACATCTGGTACAAGCTTCAACCCAGATAGCTGCTGCATTGATACGTTCCCTTAGGAAGAATTACAGAATCTCTAACCAAGCCCTTCATGGCACGAACTTTCTTATTATGATCACAGCCTAGACTCATAAGAAAACAAGGGAAGTATATTATCCACACCAGTGAAGTATAATGTCTTTTCATTTGCATGAAAAAGTAAAAGATCACTTTCTGGCACCTTGCCCATTATATGTGGGAATAAAAAAATAATTGAATTACGCTCCAATTCCATTCAAGGAAATTACCATCTATAAACTTCCTTACAAGGAAAGAATTTCTTTAAGAAAACTACCATTCCTACAAGGAAATGATTCTATTTCCTTATTAGAGAACATGCAATATGATAGAATGGTCACCCTTTGAGTGGTGAAGTGCTGGCTTCAGCCATGTTCCCGACAAATGTGTTACATCTATCATCCATGTTGCATCTCCATTATCAACCTGTTTCTTTTTCACGTTCTACTTTTCACACCTTTTCTTGATCACTTCTGGCAATTCGTTAATCCAAAAATGTATATAAAGAAATTATCAACGGGATAATCAATGGCTATGATGGAGAGGATCGTGTTTGCAGTAAGGAGAGAAGGTTCCTTGTGATGATCAACTGTAGAAATGAACACATCCATGTCAGGAAGGTCAGACTGACCCTCCAGACTGGAGGGGGTGCTGACTCAAACTTATCTTTTAGAGCTTGGATATCCACCCATTGGTTTATAGGGTTCAACTAGGGAAGTATACCAAGTACCATGAAAATGCAACCCAGATCTCAAATACTACTAATATTCGTATAGCCACATTCCATCTGCGTGAACCCCGTCTTTAATGAATACGGTGATGGTTAAGTTTAAATCACAATCCTTTTATTTTCTTTCTTTGACTACACCTCGATAGTTCCCGGAATTGGCACGACGAGTTTAACTTCTTCAAGTACCTAAAAAAGATCCTCGAGGGTGATATCCTAGGAGGAAACTCTGACGTTCAAGTTATTATGTTTTACTTTACGTGAGTCTTCCTTTAGTCTCAATCGATTTATTTGGTTTTTCGTCCTTTGCTTTATTTGTAGAGTACATGTTATATGGTCATAGCTTAGGTACTGTGCTCCTCTCTCCTAGATTGTGGCTTTACATAGGGTATTTGTGGCGAGTGGTGCTTTCCCTCTATTTCTAGGATTGGTTTCCTTTGGGCGAAGCATAATGTGTATCCAATTAGGTGGTCCGCTCTTGTGAAGTGGTTATTCTACTGCGATGCTTCGCTAGACTAGGACTGGGTGAGTTATGTATATACCAAATATATAGTTATTTTTTTTAAAATAATTAAATATTCATAAAATGAATGCTTTGGAAGTATGACATGGAAAATGAGGAGGGGGTGAGGACACTTGGTAAAAAACTTGCTCTTTTTGTATATAATATAGATGGTTATATTTTTGCATAGTTAAATATCCGTTAAATGAATGCCTTAGAAGGATAACATGGCAAAGGAAGGTGAAAACACTTGGCAAAAAAAATTCTCTCTTAGTATAAAGTATAGATACTACCTCTGTCCCAGCCGATTCTGCACACTTTTTGGTCAACTTTCTCGAGACATATTTGACCATAAATTACATCTAGTAAATAGATACCAATAGCATCATGAGAGATATTATTGGATTCCGTGCATGATGTATTTTCTAAAATTTAAATTTTAACATACCATTGATTTAAGTAAATAAAGTTATCGTTGGTCAAACATGACCTGAAAAAGTTGACCGAAAAGTGTGCAGAATCGGCTGGGACAGAGGTAGTAATAAAATTCTGTTTTTCATTCAAATTTTATAGTCATTACACAAGCATACGTATCTTACTCTGTTACATTTGTAACAGCATACATGGAAAAGAGTAAGGCACGTGTCTTGCCAGCTTGCACGAAAATATGGCAGAAACTAACAATTCACAAATATTGAACCACAAGATCTCATATTCAAGAAGAAAAGTAGAAGAATCGATGAAAGGCGAGCTTTCTGAGATCTCGTGAATCAGGAGATGATGGTGAAGATCCATATAGAGCCCTATATGGATCTAAGAGAAGAGCTTGTATGTCTTCGCTCGTACGATGATGTTCCTTAGACCTCCAATTGGAGACAAAACCATGAGCACCAACCCCAGAAATATGCATGTCTGAAATGAAAATTTACTCATTGATTATAATGTTACACAAAATCAAAAACTCAACTTTAACATACATGTACCATACGAAGTACTCCCTCCGTACCACCAGTAATGGTCTGTTTGTTTTTTCATGGTTTTCAATGATCATGTTTCACCGTTAGTTTGTCTAGCTACATGATACATTTATTATATATTTATTTATTTATATTTATGTCAAACTTTATCAAATTTGACTTTGAAAAAGTAGATATGTCATTACTGGTGGGACAGATGGAGTATTTGTTTATGAGAAAATCTCAACGTAATTTCCTTAAACTTATAAATAGTGAATTGTACTTTTTACTTTAAATGTTGTAATTTTTTACTCCCCTGATCTCCTAACAATGGCCCCTTAATTTTAAAACTCTTTCAAAGTATGTTTAACCATCGATAACTTTAGTTGCATATGATAACAGACTAAAAAAATTACTTTTTAAAAACTACACGTTACAGAGTATACATAGACATCTAACATGATGTCTGGTATTGTATACAATAAAAATTATCGATGGTCAAATATGACATGAAAAAAATTGTAGTTGAAGGGGTGTCATTGTTAGGAGATCGGAGGGAGTGTATAAAATTTAAATGTTGTATTTTACAAGTTAAAACAAGTAATAATGTGCATTTAAATGTTAAAATATAAAAATATATAATGTAAAAAAATTATTTTAAAATTTTAAAATTTAATATTATCCATGTCCCAGAATAAGTTGCACACTTACTCTTTAACAGTCAACACTATCAAATTTTGACCACATAGAATAAATATATAAAAAATAATATTATCGCATGTGATATTGTTGGATTCGTCATAATAAATAGTTTATAAATACCAACTTTTTATATGTCGTCATTATACGTAGTTAAACATATGAACGATCAAACATGTTTCTTGAAAACCGTGAAATTCTATGCAACTTATGCTGGGACAGAGGGAGTATGTAATTTAACAAATGAATTTTATAAGGTAAAAAATAAGTAGTTTGTCCATAAATTTATGGACAGACCGCCTGTCTATTCAAAGACCAACTATTTGTTTATTTATTTATTTACATTTACATTTTTTTATTTCCCAAAAAAGATTGAGGTTTGAACATACCATATTTGCACACCAAATAATGCTGAACCTCTTAGGTTTCTTGAGAATGAGCCACATTATGCAAGGAAGCTGCAAAAATCAGATGAAAATTAATTTATTTTTCAAGATATGAATTTGCATATGGAAATAATTTAAAGAAGCAGTTGTAATAATGTAGAAAGTGGGTTTGAGCATACAATGTTGTGGGAGCCAAAGCCAAGCCACCAAAGAATCCCATCAAGCCTCCAAAGAAGGGTATTGCCATTGCAACAAACATTGTAATAGCTGGAAACACAAATCCATCTCAATAAATAATTGGTGGTAGATTCTTCAAAAACAAAATAATCTTGTACAATCTCAACATAAGATTAAGAGTCGTGTTTTTGATACATGCATAACAGAATCATATTGAATAAGAAACATATTATCAATCAAACAATTTTTTTTTTCTGTCATGCATAGGTAAAAAATATCTCCAATTAAATAAAATTATTGTACCATTGTAAAATAAGTGTCATGCTTCTAATATATGCATAATAGAATCATGCTGATCAAGAAACTCAACAATCACACAAAATTCTTATACTATCATAAGATTAGTGTCGTATTTCTAACGCATGCATGACATAACCATATCGAAGAAACTCACCAATCAAACTAAAATCTTAAATCATAAAATAAGAGTTGTATTTCTAATACATATTGGACAAGAAGCGCACCAAATAAACGATATCGTCAAAAAATAAGAGTTGTGTTACTGATACCTACATGACAAAACTATATCGCTCAAGAAACTGACCAATCAAACAAAAATCTCATATCATCGTAAAAAAAGAGTCGTGTTACTGATACACGCGTGACAGAACTACATCGATCAAGATCAACTTACCAACATAGAGAGTCCGGGTGACAAACCGGAGCGTCGCAGAGGGCTTCAACTTCACCGACTTCACCAAGAAGGTCTCCACCATGTCAAAAACAGGCATAGCAAACACTTGGTAGCTCCCAACAACATGAACCACCACCATTAGATTAGCCAAAGCAATCACCCAAACAGGCTTCTGCAAAGTGATCATGATATTATCATCAACCCTATTCCCAAACACATAGTACCCACAAATGGCCACCGGGAAATAGCATATCCCCACAATGATGTAGGCCAAGACCACCCCCCTCCACATGGGCCCCTTTGATGGCTTCTCCGGCGTGGAGGGGATGGTAGCTTGAATCTCTAACACGACGTTATGGCCTGCGTAGGCAAACGCCACGTCCCCCAGCGCGTTAAACGCGCTAAATGCCCTTCCCGCCTGGGTGGGCTCGCGCGGGTCATAGCTTACGTCGGTGAGCTTGCCCCGCGAGAGCGAGAACACCCAGGCGACGGTGGAGTAACTGAGGGACATGATGGCGGCGGAGAGGGAGATGGCGGAGAGGGAGTGGAAGTTGGGGAGGTGTGAAAGGACGAAATGGACCGACGCGAAGATCATGATCCAGTAGGAGAGCTTGATTTCATGGCAGTGGGGAGGAGGGCAGACGATGTCATGGAATTTCTTGAGGGATTGCCCGCCGGTGACCATGTAGACGATGCAGGTGCTTGCTTCTACTATGATTTGTTGGGGGACGACGATCCAAAGCCCTAGTTTTTGTCCGAATGCGTGTTGCCCTAGTTCGTGGTACCTGTCGAATCTCTTACCGGGAACCATTTCGTGCATCTCTATCATTTGCCACAGTGTGTAGAGGGTGATGATCCATGACATTACCAACACCACCATTCCTGGACCCCTGCCACATCCATGTAAACATGTTAATTTCACCGGTTGTGTTTGGTGGAGCAGTGCCTACGATGACGGTTAGCAAGATTGGTTTCGACTTTTCCTCAAAAAATATGTTCCGCTTTTGAAATAAGCTACTTTATAACAATTTACAAAACATGGAAAATGATTTAAAAGCAGTTTATAAGTCATGTCAAGCAGAACTTTACGGTTATTTTTGGTAGAAGTGTACTTATAAGAAAAATCGACTTATTATGAAAGCAGTTTTTCCTTCAACAATTTACCAACTACCAAAAGCAGCATAGTATCAGCAAATAAATTTTGTCAAATACACCATATAAGGTGCATTACTTAATTATAAGTTAAACATTATAAACTGTTGATAAACTGCTAAAAAAACTTGTATTGATTGATTAGGTCAAACATTAAAGAACCAAATTTCAAATAGTTTTTGCAACACACACAAAAAATCCATGCCGTTTTCATCAATCGAATTCAATTTCATTAGCCAAAGCAGTCATTTTCAACTTCCAAAAATTCATGCAATATTCATCAATCTAATTACAAATCTTCAAATAGGAAGGGGAAAAAAGTGTACTCGTACCATCCAAGCTCCGACATGGCGTACGGCAGGCCGAGCACCCCGGCACCGACCATGGCAGTGACATTGTGAAACGCGGAGTAGTACCATTTTGCCTTCCTGTTACCGGAGCTAACAGGTAGCCAGTCATCAATGGCTTGCTCCTCGGCCGATTTCTCCCGACTCTGTCTCTCCATCTCCATCACATCCCCACTCGGACTTATAAAAACCGTACCCAGTATATCGCACTCGGAAAAAGAACGATACAATCAAACTCTATATACAATACAACGTTAACATAGGCTTGTATAAATTAGATCGGTGATGAAATTGTAACAAAAATGGTGTAGAGTTTGAAGGGGTGTATATATTTTGGTATTTAGATCCAAAAAGGATGTGCCTTTCGCGATGAATTTGGCAAAAGGTGAGATGGAAACCGACATAATCCGAGATTCAATGTACGAAAAAATCATTGGAATCTCAACATTTGGTCCATTAATTGTGACCTTTGTAAACCCGACTTCATGGGATTTTTATTTTGGAGGAGTGATTATTATCCACTCTTTTTATCAACTTTATTATGGACAGAGTTTGCATGGGAAAAAAAGTTGCATGCATGAATTTGAATGCTGCTGTTAATTCAATCATAAAGATTAACTGTAAAAATTATTGTCCAGATCGGAATATTATGAGCGACAGCTCACAAAAGAGTTGAGCCAAGAAAAAATGACAGTGATATTGAATCTTTTATCCGCATAAAAATCGAATGATCTGAACCATAAATGAAAGAAAGAAATCAGCATTATTTTTATTTCTTTTCATGCACGGATCACTGCAAATTACACAGTGCAATCTATTCTAGCATAAAAGTTGGCTTAGTAAAATTCAATCGACATATTATTATATTAATAATCCTCATAGGAGTGTTTCAATTGGCTTACATGTAAGGTAAGCAATGATATGATGTGTTGCAATTTTCTTTTGAAGGTGTCTAGTAGAACGTCTATTTGGAGAAACTTATTTTGATTCTCTAACTTATTTGTTTAACAAAAACGAATAGGGCATCAGTCAAGTGGTTAAATGTTTGATTAAGTATTCCTCTTTCTTTCAATAGAAGGGGTTCTTGTGTGCACCGTCAAGTGACCACCAAGTGGTTGGCCTTGGACATCGTGATCTACCTCTTCATCAACTCATAGTGCCATGATCACGGGCCCTGGAGGCCGGGAATTTCGCCTTTAATTACTCCAAGAAAAAGAAATAGTAATTCAGTTCAATGACTAATGTGTCACATGCATCATACCAAAACTATAATTGTGACGGTAGTGCTTGAGATGACAATACAAAAAAGATGGTTAGTTTATTTACTTTGTTAACGTCATACTAAAATCACAATCAAAACATGTTACGTGGAACAAGAGACCCAAAAATAAATCTTGGGTTGGAGAGGATCTCTTTTAGCCCACGTCACAATTTGTCACCCATTTTTACTCATTATAATTCGACAATTAGTCATTTATCCCACTATCTGACAATAACTAAATGACTCATATATCACCACTCAGACCTTAGAGCATGTGCAGTATATGTTTGAGAGTGGGTTAAATTAAAAATGATGATCAAATGGGGATAATTTTTCCCACAGTGGGGCCGCCTCAATTCAGAATTTGTCAGGCGCATCATGTGCCAAACATGCAAGGTGCTGCGCACTTTTGTTTTCTGGCTCTATGGTGCCACATGGCACCCTCAGATTGAGCCACGTGACACCCACTGTCCACCTTTTATTTTTTAAATGAAGATACCGAAAATTTAAAATTTAAAATTAAATTAAAAACAGTTTTAAAAATACAAAGAAATGAAAAAATTGCAAAAAATCTGATATTTATTTTTTACAATCTAAATGAATTTTTTAATTTGTTAAAAAATCAAAATTACATTCTTTAAAAAAATTGTTTCTTTTGTTTAATTATGGTTTATAAAATTAAATTTCCAAATTGAAATTAATTTTGGAAATAAAATTTGAATAAATAAAATCCAATTCAATAATTATAGGTGTGTTATTAAATTTCACATTTAAATTTATTTTGTTAGGTAAATTCATTTGAATTAATTATTAAAGGTAGAATTAATGAGT
>JAUOBV010000013.1:791754-802661 GCA_032360425.1 Rubia occidens
GAATGTTGGGACTTGCAGTTGGAATAAACTGATTTTGGAGGTTAACATAACGTAGTTAGGTGATCTGTTAAGGACGGTTTTGGATGGAATTGGTAGCATATAAACCAAGTTGTTCATGTTAAGATCATCAACAGACTTTGATCAATTTGTAATGTATTGTGCTGGTTTAGCTGTTGTTCTTTCTCTTCTAAAAACTTTGGTTCTTTTGTTAAATTTCTCTTAAATCCCCGATCATAACAAGTGGTACTGGAGCTTGTTGTTCCTTGGCAATAATAACAAAAAATGCACGATTTAAATCAGTGGAAAATCACATTAAAGATGTGAAAATTCATCTCCTTTACAGCATACAAGAGTTGAATCGATACTTGGAGCTCAGCCCTAAGAATTAGGAAAAATTGGAGGTGGCGATGAAGGATCTTAAGCGGATATGAATGACAGAATTTCTGACTCGAGTGGTAGAATGACTGCAACAAATAACAAAATTGAAGCAATAATGTCAATACTTATGGATATGAAAGAGATGAACAAGGAGCCTGAAAGTCGAGTAAGGGCTCTTCTCTAAAGCAGTTTAAAGATGAACAATAATATCAATCCACTGGATTTCCAAGCAAAGGGTATTGTTCCTATCATTAATAATCCTAAGATTCTGATTGATGAGCGGGGGATTGGTGAACAAGATAGGACTAAGTTATGGGAACAATCAGTCAAAATTTGAAAATCAATTATTGAAAGTTAAAGTGTACAGTTTGAATTGCGACAAATAAAGTAATATTTTTTTACTATTTTTTCTTAAATCTTATTTTTATATTTAGCAAGGAACCTCTAATTGGTTAGGCGGTTTACCTTCTTAATATTTGATAAGTAAAGCATTAATCACAATCATCGGACGTGATCCACCATTATCTTATTAAGTTGCTGGTTTAGGGAATCTTTCATATTTCTTCAAAAAAAAAGAAGAAGGGATCTTTCAAATCAAAATGTACCTCTTCCCATGTGAACCTGGGAATTAAGCAAAGATAAACATTAGGTTAGCATCGTTTACCAAAGGTTAAATTAGTAAATTAACAGGTTCCAATTGTTGACAAAATGTTGCATCTGGCCTCCTTTGTGAATTATCAACAAGAGTAAGACTCGCCAACCAAAAACACCTAAAGACAAACTTATATTAAAACGTTCTAATTAACTCTACACAGACTCTAAAAATAAGTAAGTAAATAATTAAATTATAGATTAATTTTAACTTGTTATAATCTTCACTTACAATATTTTGAGTTAAGTGCTAAAATAACATTATGTTTTGTTTGAAAGAGCCAATCTAACCCTGTAAAATTTGAAAGTGCAAATCTAACCCTAAATTTTGGACGAAACGGTCAATCTAACCCTGACAACCTGAAATTGATCGGAATTCAGTAAAATGACCATTTCACCCTTGTTAAAAAATATAAATTCAGAAATGTTGAAAAGAATATTTTACCCTCAGGATGTAAACCCCAACCTAACCCTTTTTTCCCTAATTTTTTACACCTCACATCAACCCCAACATGATTTGCTCTCCTCCACTGCTCCTTTCCACCACCTGATTTGCTCTCCTCCAATGCTTCTATTCCACCGCCACTCATTTCCACCGCCCAATATGCTCTCCTTCGCCGCTTCTATTCGAGCACCATTTCTTCGACAACGGCATCCTCCTTCTACGCCTAGTCATACCCTTCTTCTTGCACACCTTCTCGTTGAGATCGGCGGTGAATCGGGTGGTGGCAGTGAATTGGGAGCAACAGTGGTGAGTGGGGTGAACTTGGTGGTGGCGGTGAACGAGCAGTGGGAGTGAGAATAAAGCAAGTGGTGGTGAGCGGTGGGGTTGCGGGATAAACGACAAATGGTTGCGGTGGTGCTGGTCGGCGGTGGTGAGCGGTGGGGTTGGCTGGGGAGGAAGGTATATGATGGTGGTGTTGTTAGGGTTTGGGCAACGATGGGTAAGTGCGGGGTCGGGGAGGGGCAGCGGGCAAGAGCGGGATTGAGAGAAGGCGGTGAGTAAGGGTGGGGAAGCAGCGGGTTTGGCTAAGGGAAGGCAACGGGTTGGGGAAGAAGTCAAGTTTGGGTGGATGGCAGAGGTGGTGAGGCGGTGAGGTGGTGAAGGTGGTGAATCTATATTCCGGCGGAACTCCAGATCTCGGCGGCGGGGATGGTGGTAAAGCAGATGTGAAGACGAAGAAGAAGAATGTACATGTATATTTGTCTTTGCATTTTTAGTTTTATGATTAGGGTTATTTTATTCTTTTTATTTGGTCAATGCCGGAAAACACCAAGTCAATGCTGGAATAGTGCCAAGAGGTTATATCGGCACATTTGATACAAAAGTTAGCACTTTTAGATTATATAGGGTTATATTGACACTTTTTGAAAAAATAATAGGGTTAGATTTATATTTTACCCCAATATTTTTACTACGGTGCTTACCTTATGCCATATTTTCTTTACTAATATTTGAATTAGCCCATTTTGTGATCAAGCCCAAACAACTTGGCCCAAATTTTAATACCTACTCTCTCCGTCCCGGTAGAATTGGCATGTTTGCTTTTTCACGGTCTTCAATGACCATGTTTGACTGTCAATATCTTTAGCTACATATACCAATTCCCCATAAAAAATTGATATTTAGAAAATATATGTTAAGACGAATCTAATAATATGTCGCATGATATATTTATTATATATAGATTAATTTTATATTTATGGTCAAAGTTTTTCAAATTTAATTTAAAAAAAACAAACATGCCAATTCTGCTGGGACGGAGGGAGTATACCCTAATTATATACCCCCACCTTTTGGTCATTTCAACCATGTTTTTGTATAATGCATTAGTTGACTTGTGAGACTTAATCATTTTATAATTAATTCTTGTATATTTTTATTTTTAAATATCTATTCCTTATATATTTTAATCTAATCAATTCGAATATTATTAGGATAATACTAACTTATTCCACCAATACGTAATCGATGGAATGAGTTAGTAATTAGCGAGTTTTTGTGAAAAACATATAACTAATAGAGACTGTAATAAAAAGACAGGAATGATTAAGCGTGCGTTATTACTTGCAAATACTTGTAGGATTACTGAAGAGGTACTTGTGGACACCAAGAATGGACCATAAAAAATAAGGGAAGGCCCCCAAAAGTAACCCTAATTTTTTTTGGATGCATAGAAACAACCTTCGAAAGTTAAGAAACAACCCTAAGTATTTCTCGAACGTGTTGAAACAATCATATTTACCCTAAACCGACATTGATTGTGGAAAGAGTTTAGCCTATAAGTAAAATAGATTATAAGCTTTGTCAAACACACTCATACTCCATCCATTCAAATATCACACTACCTAATTTAGTTTATTTTTCTAAGATAGACACACTTCCTTTTGGTAAGAACTAAATTATTTTCAACCATTTATTACTTTACTTGTATAACAAATTGATCCAAATAGTAAGATATCACTTGTAGGAAAATATGCTGACACATTTTGGGTGATTAATTTCTATTGGGTCTGTTTTTTATAAAAAAAATAAAAAAAATCTATTGGGTCTGTATCTTGGCAATTTTTTTTAAACCAAAAGCATAACTAACTTAACATTAAATTGGAAAAGGAAAAATAGAGTGTAAGATGTATTGTTTAATTGTAAGGATAGCGAAATTTATAGCATTTATATGCTTATCTTCAAGAGATAAAAAAAGTTTGGCGCATTGGGGTCAGATCTAAGGAAGTCTCTACAAAGCTGTGCTAATAAGCATAACTGTCTTATTTTGAAAGTAGGGGGAGATCAGCTTCTGTTTTTTCCCAAAAAAATAGTTTATGCTTTCAAAATAAGCTAATTTTTTACAATTTGTCAAACATTGAAAAATATTTTACTTATAAGCACGACATGTTAAAAACTCTGCCATACAGAGCCAAACTCGACCATAGTTGCGTTAGGATTTCAACGAAAATTGGAACCTCCCGCACACTCTGTTAAAACCTTGAGCAAAGTGCAGATATAACCCTACATAATTGAGGAAAGTGCAGATATAACCCTACATAATGAGATAAAAGTGCGAATATAACCTTTTCAGGCAACTGAATGACGGATTTTGGTGAAAAGTCCAATTTACCCCTGTCCTTAAAACAAAAAAAAATTGGCTGGTCTCGTCTTCTTCTTCCCTGGTCTTCAGCCTGCAACTCTTCCACCACATCGTTCGCCAAACTGTGACGAGCTCAACGTTGCCACATCGTTCTCGTCGTTCCCTGTGACGAGCTCAACGTCGGTGACAAGCTCCGTCGCGTCGTTCTAATTCACCGCTCTGATTCACTGTGACAAGCTCAGCTCTAGCTTTGATTCGCTGTGACGAACTCGGGTCGATGAAGATTGGGGTTGAATCTTGGTTTGCAAATGATTTTGGTCTTGAGTCTTGAATCTTGGTCTTGAATCTTGGCCTGTATGATAAATCTTGGTTTGTATGATTTTGGTTTGAGCTCCGCCGCTTCTTCGATTCACCGGCGAGTAGGAGCGGATGGCTGGTGTGGCGAGCAGTGAGGGAGCCGAGCAAGATTTGTTCGAGCCGAGGAGGAAAGGGCGGGCGGATTCACCGACGAGCTTCGAAGCGGCGGAGGGATTCGCCGGCAAACTTTGATTCGGCCAGAGGAGGAACCAGGCAAGATTTACTCGAGCCGGAGGAGGAAAGAGCGGGCGGCGAGCTTCGAAGCGGCGGGTGGATTTGCCGGCGAGCTTCGATTCGACCGGAGGAGGAACCAGGCAAGATTTGCTCGAGTCGGGGGATGAAAGGGTGGGTGGATTCGTCAGCGAGCTTCGATTCGGCGGCGGACGGCGGTGGCGGGAGGGTGTAGGGAGCAGAAGTCATAAGGGCAAAAATGACAATAACATTTCAGCAAATAGGCGAGGGTAATATGGTGTTTACAGGTCGGTCAACTAACGAAAAATGTGAGTCAACGCCGGAAATGACCTTACAAGGTTATATTTACACTTTCATTCAATAGTCAGGGTTATATTTGCACTAAAAATAACTGAGGGTTATATCTGCACTTTCTCCATTATATCAGCTTATATTTGTATAATACTCTTATTTTTTTTAAAATTAAAATTCGTTTATACACGTAAATATATATTAGGGCGTAAGTAAGTAAAATACATGGCGTGATATAGCTACGACTTGATTCAACAAGTAAGCAGTTATTCCACTAATTGACGTTGAATATATAAATCGGAATCACTACACTTCAATAATTAGGCCTTTATTCCACTATACTTCGATACTGTATATGGCTCGTATATTGCCACTCGAACATATTCTGCTATTCTTGAAACACAATGTACAGCCTCATCATAGAACAGGCTCCTTACAAGTTTGACTCTGTTCATCCCTAATTCCATCCTCCACATTCAGCCCCTGAGCTCCAAAGCAGAGATACCTGTTCATCCCCTTCATCTTGAACGAATTCTGCCCTCCCTTCATCCTCATCTTCGGCGAATCCCTTTCGCCATCAGTCGACACAGGTGAAGACCACGACGATCGCGAAAGAGGGCTCGAAAATGGCACGAAAGACGAATGCCTCTTCACCTGCAAAACCCCCTGCATCAGCCCGGCCGCGAACCTCTTCTTCGTGGAGGGACTTGGCATGGAAACCACCCTGTTGTTCATCTTCGAGAATCTCTGCCTCAGTGAGACTGGATTTTGCCTCACAATGGGACTGGCATTTTGGTACGATGATAAAGAACACAAATCAGTATCAGAATCTGCGTTTTCTTGCACTTTCTTGATCCCATTCTTCTTGGGCAAGTGCAGCATCAGCTTCAATCTGGAACTGAACTTCGTTTTGTATGATCCGCTGCAGCTCAGCTCACCTGATCGCGAATCAAAATCCGGGGTTTCAAACCCGATTCCAGAATCGTATCCATTCTCCATTCCAGTGTACAAGAAGATCTCAGAATCCGGGATCCTGAAAGATGTCCCGGGGCTCCCTCCAACACCCTGCTGCATTTTCAGGTGCGAAACAAGCGCGTTTCTTGAAATCCCGATTCCAATCCCGCCAGAAGAAATGAGTCTCTTGATCAGTATCTCAGAAGACGCGGATTTAGGCCTCTGTTTCAGAAGATCCAATGGCGTTCTCCCATCTTCATCGCGGATGTTTAAGTTGATCATAGGGACTGACATGAGGAGCTCAACCAGGTCAGAATGGATGTTCTCTGTCACTGCCATGTGAAGCGCTGTTCTTCCATCGTTGTTCCTCACGTTCACGAGGTCTTCTATGTTCGCGTCCTTGTTGCTGAGGATTCGCCTCATGAGCGCCATCTGGCGATCTAGTCTGCGAAACCCGGGGCTTCTGAAGCTTGCAACCGCCATGTGGAGGAAGGTGTCTCCATAGCTGTTCGTCATGGATGTGATCGAGGGAGAAGAAGAAATAAGAAATTCGACAACCTTCAAGTGTCCTCTGTAAGCTGCAATGTGTAGAGCTGTGTTTCCTTGATTGTCTGTTGAGTTCATGAGATCATAGGATGCCAGTAGAGTTCTTACAACCTGTGTTTGACAAGAATGAGAATGTTCATCGGCCTCACACTTTTGTGTAACACGCGCTAGGGAAATTACGCGTAGTATGGGAATTCTTAGCATTCATTTCCACACATTCTCATAAACATGAAACTGAACTCAAATGGCCAACACAAATGAGATAAATCTTGAATCTTTATCCAACTATGTGGGAATCAAACACTTTTGTGTACCACGCGATAAGAAAATTAGGCGTATTATGTCAATCGATAACACACCCTACTAACATTCATCTCCACACATTCTCAGCAACATCAAACTGAACTCAAATGGGAATAGGCTAATTGACAATCACAAACTCTTTAATCGTCCTCCTACTAGGTAGTTCGAATATAATTGAGCAATTCAACGACATGGATCATATGGAAGAAATCGAAACAAAAACAATGAAAAACACTGACCTCAACCTGACCTTTGCCAGCAGCTGTATGCAGCAGAGTAGAGCCCTGAGAATCTCTGTAAACCGAAACATCCTTGCAATCGCCCAGAAGTTCTTTCAGAACCTCCAAATTCCCTCCTCTGGCAGCAGCATGAACAGCCCTATTCAGAATCTCCCCTCTATAAACAGAAGAGATTTCCATACAATTTCTCAGACAAGAATCCAGCAAAACCTTAAAAACCTCACTGTTCTTGCTCCTGGAACCTGCATAAAGAATATCAGTAACTCCATACTCCCCTTCTCCATAAACCAACAAGGGATTCCTCTCCAACAATTCCTTCACGAACCCCGAATCGCCGGCCGAAGCAGCTGTGTACAACAGCCATCCTCCATAGCCTGCTTTGATGAGAGAATTGTGGCCTTTCTTGGACTCACACTCAAGACGAAGCTTCTGAGCAATGAGAGACCTTTGCTTGGGAACATCACTGAACTGATGGTCTTCATCGTCGTCCCACACAGTTTCCAGACGGCGAATTCTTCGCAGAGATGTCAGCTTGATGAGGAGGTTTGTGTCCAGGTGAAGAAGCTCTCTTACAAGATCATAGTGGCCATTTGCAGCTGCCCAGTCAATTGGGGATGCAAACCACCATTGATCACCTATAATCTCCCACCTCAGAGGGAAGTTTGATGGAGCCATAGCCATGGATAAAGAAAAGCAAAAGTTGCTGACTTTTACAGTCTATGAACAGTTAGCCATAGCAAAACAGCAGATTCAAGAAATGATGCAATCAGGAAATCTGATTTTTCTATTAAAGAAGTAAAAACTCAAAGTCAACCAAGAACAATTGCCAAGAAAATGGAAAAGTGGGCTGAAAAGAATACCAAGAACAGAGTGTGGAGCTAAAGTTTGGGACTGTATGGATTGAACTGTTTGAAGCAGAGGAAGATAAAAAGGCAGAAGAAAAGGTGAAGACCACAAGTTTTTGTGGGGTTTATATGTGGACACAGAACTGGAATTATCTCTGCATTTTCTGGTAAATTTAACACATAATACTCCGTATAACCTTTGGAAAGATCCAAAAAGAATCAACTGGTTCACGTGAATCAACAGGATCCCAGAATTTGCCAAAACTATATCTCACATTAAACTTGAGTGCCAGAATGGATCAAGAATTAGTATTACTTTATTGGTCATTTAATGTGTGTGCACTTCTTTTTTTGGTCCTCAAGAAATGGTCAAATAGTACCCCTTTTGCCAAGAGATCAGTTATTGGATTTTTCCCACCTTACTCAGATAGCCGGCAATCCCGAGCAATTGTGTACGCGTGTGAACAAATAAAGATCCTCCTCGATCCCGGATCAAACTACACTGAAAAAGTAGCTGTGTAGTTTGATCTGGGACGGAGGGATTATGCCATTTTGGTCACCTAACATTGGAGGAAGTGACCTAGCAAATCAAACAAATTTTATGTACACAAGTATAGACTATAACATGAAACGCCCTAAAGAGTCTTTTGTCGATTCCAAAACATGACTCTTCATGTGGAACGAAGGGATTAGGTAAGAACTTCTTGTTTTTTTTTGAGTACCATATACATTAAAGTAATGTCCCAGGTGAAGTAACCTAGCCACATGGGTGTCTAAATATTACAGATGTTATTGCACATGGCATTTATGTTATCTCAAGAATCCATCTTTTTTGTATATTAGTAATACAACCAAATCTGGCTCTTTCTACTTGTCCCGAATCATCGTTTTTCGCCATTTTATATCTACCTATGTGCTTCTGACATTCATTAACAACACAAGGTTCCACCAAGTAAGATCTCAACTACTACTAAAAGCTCAGTAAAAGCTCACAACAAATGCATGACTAGAGTGAAATATTTAGTGACAAACTTTATGTCGAATGTTTTCGCACAAGAACACAAACAAGAATCATCAACATATCACACCAGCAAGAACTTTGTTTTTGGACGAGGATTTCATCTTCTTCATGAAATCTTCAACCTGATCAGCAGCACTAAACATATTCTTCCCTCTAACTGCTTCCAGGAGCAACCGGCAGGTGAGATATCGCGGCATTAGGCCTTGACCTGTCATCTTCAGAAACAGATCAAACGCCTCTTTGGCCTTATCCACCGTGCACAGGCCATGAATCAGAAGCGCGTAAGTAGAAAGATCGAAGCTCAGATGATGCTTACGAGACATATCATGCAACAATGTCTTCAATCCACCATCATCTTTCTTACCAGGACTAAAGCATGACTTTAACAAAGGAAAGAATGTCTGAACATCAGGCTTACAGAAAGGTGAATCCTCCATTTCCCTGAGGAACTCCAAAGCGGTTTCTTCTTGTTCGTGATGACAAAGCATCGCGATCATAGTATTGTGAGTAGATGTACTAGGAACAATCCCCAATTCTGGCATTTCAACCTTAAACCTCTGAATGGCCTCCTGAACTCGACCAGCTCTCCCTAATGTATAAAGCAAGGCATTGAAGAAAAGAGTATCCATTTCACAACCTTCTGATCTCATCCTCTCAGCAATCTTCAATGCTTCTTCGAACGCGTTAGACTTTGTCAGAGAATGCATTAAACTAGTGTAAGTCACAACATTCGCAGCGCAGCCATCTTTCTCCATCCCATCAAGAATCTCATAAACCTTGCCAAAATCCGCCCTTCGACAGTAGAACTGAACAATTGTCGAGTAGCTGATCACAGAAGGCCGGCACCCGTGCCCCTTCATCTCCTGGATGGTCCAATGTGCCTCCTCAACCCGACTCACATTGCACCATCCATGGATCAAGATGTTGAAAGTATGCTCATTGGGAGGAAAATGAGGCTTTAACTTGGAGAATATTGTGCGAGCCTGATCAACTCGCTTCTCCTTACACAATGTATCAAGCAACACATTCATGGACTCAGTGTTCTTCTCCAAACCAAAGTTTTCCAACCTATCGAATGTCAAAACCGCGTCTTTCCACTCCCCTGCACCCGCAAATCTCCTCATTACCTTAGCAATAGTGTTCAACGAGACGATCTGATTATGACTCCGATTCCTACTCATTTCTTCCACAAATGAAACCATCTTTTCCATCTGCTTCATCTTCCCCAATGTGTCAACCACCTTGTCATAAAACTCCGGCAATGGCTTATACCCCGGCCTCGATTCTGCCCACCTGAAAACACCCAATGCAGACTTCCAATCATCCTTAAACCTGTTCAGCAACTTGAGAATCAGTTCATGAGTTATCTCTGCAGTATTACAAGCAGGATCTTGATCAAGTAACTTGTAAACCTCATCTTCAGTTCTTCCAACAGAGATTTTCTCAAGAAGAATGCCAATTTCAGAATCCCTTTTCCAATCTACGCATTCTTGGCCATAATTACACACGGTGGTGAGGTGTTGATGGTATTTTCTGAAATGTTTAAATGGCAAGAAAGATGATATGTTCTTCGGGGCCATTATTCTATCTTTTTCATCGCAATCTTCGGGAAATTCACAGGAAATGCAACGAAGAATGAGGAGAGCGAATCAAATGCAAATGAAAAGGAACAGAGGATCTCTACACCTTGTGCCTTGAAAGTGTTCGTTAATATGCCTCAAAGAAATCGAACTCCGAGTTGGCGGTTGTTTTTAAGACACCTAAAACGACGTAAATATTGTTCGGGTTCTGACATATATCTTGGTGACATGACATATATATTCGACATAGGTTATTCTAACACTAAGAACATCTACAATGGTGAGACCCAATTGAGACACACCTTGTAGTTTCAGTTAATTAAATAATCAACCTCTCTCTTCCACCTCATCATTTGAGACAACAACTAAATCACTCCATTTTTTTCTCCACAATGGTTGAGACCACTTTGAGACAACTTCATGGACCCCACTTGATTCTCTCTATCCTACTCATTATTTTTACC
>JAUOBV010000013.1:962365-972660 GCA_032360425.1 Rubia occidens
GAAGTTCCAACCTCTGCCCTCACAGTGGCAAGCGACAACCATAGGATGATGACTCACCTGAAAAATGATTCCCATCCAGTACAATCAGATATGGCAGCCATCTGAACAGGAGGACAGTGGAGAGGAACAGCCTTTTGGAGGTATTAATAATGACACTAACGGCAATAACGCCATCTCCTATTTTTTTAAGTTTTTTCCCAGAAGAGTAAAAATGTATTTTCACAAAATTTCAACTAAAAGGGTTATATTTGCATTTTCGCTTATTATCTAGGGTTACACTGAAACTTTCAATTATCAGAAGGCAATATTGACACTTATATGGAATTACTCCCTTCGTCCCAAGATTATTGACCTATTTACTTTTTCAAAGTCAAACTTGGTAAACGACGACCCTAAATTAATATATACATATAAAAATATCATGTGATAAATTCATCTTACCATCTATTTTATAAATATCAATTTTTGATGCAAAATTTTTATATGTAATTAGAGATATTGACAGTCAAACATGATCATTGAAGACCGTGCAAAAGTAAATAATTATGGGGCGGGGAGTATATTATACTATAGGCTTTGCAGATAATTTCAACAATTATCATTTTCGTTTCTCTCCTTTTCATCATAATCGTACTACATGCAGATTGTTTCGAAAAGTGGAGAAAGCTTAGATAAACCACCAGCTCCCGGCGGCAGCCACTCTTCAACCCTGTCAGGAGTCTTTTCATCTACTACCTCAGCAGATGTTCTCGGCACCAGATCGGTGTCCGATTCAAAACCGTCAGCTAGAGTCTCTTCATCTCCGACCTTAGGAGATGCTCTCGGCACCAGATCGGTGTTGGATTCGAAATTGTCGACGGCTTCGCCTCCAAAGGCGCAGGCATACCTCATTACCACAATAATGCAATCAAAACTGCCTTTTCCGGAAATGAGGTATACTTCCTTTGACCTGCCTTTGGAGGCGAAACTGCTGACAGTTTCGAATCCAACACCGATCTGGTGCCAGGAGCATCTGCTGAGGTCGGAGATGAAGAGACTCCGGCTGACAGTTTCGAATCGGACACCGATCTGGTGCCGAGAGCATCTACTAAGGTAGAAGATGAAAAGACTCCTGCTAACGGGGTTGAAGAGTGGCCGCTGACAGAAGCTGGTGGTTTCTCTTAGCCTGCTCCAATTTTCGAAACTATCAGCATGGAATTACGATTATAATGTAAGGGAGAGAGAAACGGAAATGATTATCGTGGAAAATATCTGCAAACCATAAGGAAGTGATTATATAAGCCTATAATATAGTATAATTCATATAATATATTCCCTCCATCCCATAATTATTGACCTATTTATTTTTTCACGGTATTCAATGATCATGTTTGACAATCAATATCCCTAATTACATATAATATTTTTGCATAAAAAATTGATAGTTAGAAAATAGTAGAAGTTAAGATGAATCTATCTATCACATGATATTTTTATTATACATATATTAATTTTATATTTAGGGTCAAAATTTACCAAATTTGACTTTTGAAAAGTAAATAAATAAGCTAATAATCTTGGGACGGGGGAGTAATTCATACGAGTGTCATAATTGAAAGTATCAGTATAACCCAAGATAATAAGTGAAAATGCAAATATAACCTTTTTCGGCAACTTTTAGTCGAAATTTTGTGAAATAAACATTTTTGCTCTTCTGGGAAAAAACTTCAAAAAATGAGAAATGATGATATTGCCCTTAGTGATGTGAACTTCTGAGTGTGGAAATTATTCGAGGACAGTACCTTTTCCGAGAAGAATCGTAAACCTTTGTCTGGATAGTCAGCCTCATATGTCTCCCCGAGTAAGGGATTGAAAGGTTTGCATTGCCGCCCCTCGGTTGATGCATAACCAGATACTGCAAAAGCTGCCACATTCAAGATTCTCATCAAATCATTCCCCTGCAGAAGTCAAAAGCAAATGATATTTAGCACAAAACAGAAAGATGCAGCACATCAGAATTTCAGAGCATGTGATGTACGAACACTAGAAAACTGATGAGAGAACCAGACAAAACTAAACATTCTGCTTCTAGAAGCTAGAGTAGAACTTTACCAGAATACAACATACTTATAAGTAAGAGCAATTCACCTGTTTTCCCCATTCCAAGGCACGATCTACCAAATATGAGTATTCCAAATCCTCAAAGCATTTTTGCAGGGAAGAGAGGGGCTCATTAAAGTAAACTGGCAGGCAAACACCTGATAGATCTTTTCCTATATTATCCTTGATTATTGACCATAAACCGATTGGCTTCTCTTTCTCCATCGGTTCAGGCAAATTACTTCGTCTATTAACATGTGGATACTCAATTTCCTTTATATCCATTTCACCTTCTCCCATACAATCTGAAGATAATGGCCCTTTATCATTTGCAAAAGAGTTACGAGCTGTTCCAGTATTTTCTCTGCTCCGATAAGAAGCACTTCTTAATGATTCGGCAGACAGAAAATCATTTGTGTCGAAAAACAAGCCATCTTCTTCTACTTCAATATATCCTCCATCTCGGCTTTCATTATCGGCATCAGAGTCACTCCCACTGCCCTCCGACATGATGGAATAAAAATCTACAATATTAGCAAGGTTGAGAATTACAGATCCAAATAATAAAACCTCAACTAATCACTTCCAAGTACCAAAACGATAGTGGAAGATTAAGAACAATATCTATCCAGTTTCATCCATGTATGCATTTTACAGAAGACCACTCTCGAACTAAGAAACCTCCAAAATAGAGATATATGCAATTATTCTAGTGAAACCTCAATCACTTGCATCAAGTTAACATTTTTCTGCCAAAATGTAGAAAACTAAATGTTTCACCAAGAATAAAGCGCTTCCTTAAATCCAAATTCACACACAAAAAAAACTTTTAATTCCAAACTGATAAGCGGATTTAAGGAGAATCCACAGATATATGCTACAAGCGGATTGAGTTTTCATTTCACCAGCAACAGCGTGATAAGAACAGCTTGTCAGAAACAGTTCAAGTTGCTTAGATAATCAACTTAAGAACGATTTGTGCGGATATATAATTAAGCGTCATCATAAACAATTACTTGGTCCAACTTCTATCTCATAATGAAACTTTTCGTGGGTCAAAAGAGATTAACCTTCGGTAGCTTTTCCTTTCCCAGAAATAAATCACAAGTTTAATTTTCAAACAACAAATAATCTCCACACATCAACTACCAAGTAATGGCAACAGCGTCAAATTCTCTCCTTTGGAATTAATGTCCAATACATGTAACCTCGTATTGTAAAGAGAAAACACCGCCTTCAAACCAGTATGTTCAACAACTAAACCTTCATCAAACCACGTGGGTTGGCTATACAGTAAAATCCAGTATGTTCAGAAAGAAAGAAAAAAAGTCAAACCTGAAGAAACTAACTTTCACTAAAAAAGAATGATCAGTAATCCACATGAAGGTTTTATACTCGTAAATGATTCGTGTCATGATATGGTTTCTTTAGTCCCTAGTAATTTCAAAAAATTGGATATACGCTGTCTAAACTAACCACTGAATCTTCTGTTGCCTCCACCAGATGAATCTCTTTCCTTAGTCTCATCAACCACAGTTGTTTCCAACTCAATCTTCTCAGTCTGCCATGGAAAAACTCGAAAAGTTAACGCAAGAAGTTCCTTATGTGTAAAAATTGAAAAGTTAACGCAAGAAGTTCCTTATGTGTAAAAATTGAAGTCATTCTGCAGTGTTAGCTAAATAACTACCTCTAGCTGCCTCATTCTGTCCAGAAGCATAATGTGCTTAAGTTGAAGAGCCTTCAACTGACTCTGCAACTCGGTAAGGTCATGACGCACGATAGTCTCGCAATCCTTAACCACTGCCTCGGCAACACCATCCTGCAACAACCTTGATCGAAGCTTCTCTGTCGACACAACAAACTCTGGAGAAGATAAAAGGTCCCCGCTAGACAACATTCTGGGGAATCTATCCTTAGCAATCAACAGTGCCTCAATCCACGCCGTGCGATCCTCTCTGGACGAGCAACGCAGGTGGAGAGTCTTCGTCCCAGTGAATATAGAAAGCCTCTTATCATCCGACTTGCTAGCTTGAACAGAAGAAACCTGCATTAAAACAAAATAACACGGCATTTAATATGCAATAAGCAGGTCCAAAAACACCACCATTGGAGATGCTCCGAAGTTAGTTAAATTACCTTTAAATGGACTTCTCCGAAAGGCTTCCATTTCCGTGCAATCCCGTTAACTCCAGGAAGATGATCAGTGGCCGGCGCAATGCCGCTAGCTTTCCTCACGTACCTCCGTGATTCTTCGCCGATCACCTTGAACCCCTTCTCGCTCCCTGGAGTCATCATGATCTTATCGGGGCCGTGAACTTTGTAATACGACAGAACTCCGTCTTCCAACCCAAACCACCTGGCTCTCCACCCCTTCCCGAAGTTCACCCACTTGTACAGCACTCCGGCCACGCTCAGCTTCCCGCTGTACAATGCCGCCCTCGTATCAGCAATATCTTCCCGGAAATTACCGCTACTCTCGTTCCCGCCGCAATCCGGTGCGGCCGCATCGGAATCCCCGCCGTTCACGGACGAAATCCGCGAGAAGCTCTGCCGCGAATTGAAGCTCGTCGGGATCCTCACTGCCGCTTCGAATTCACTCTGAGACTGCGACTGCGACTTCACCACCGCGGGACTCCCCCGATCCCGATCAACCGTCACCGGAGCAATGCAGCACAGCGGATTCATCCTCCTCCTCAGCTCCTCCGCCGATCAAATCTCGAATACCGCCGTTGTCTCACCAGATTCAGCACCGCCGGTGTAGCTGGAGCTGCAGGTGTGGAGGCAGCGAGTGAAGTCACGCGCCCGAGTCTCCGATCAGGGGGAGGCGGTAGATCCGAGTGGGGTGTGATATGACATAAGAAAGGGAGTAAAAGAATGCGTACTTGTTCTCTACAAGGCAGGTACAGTTTGTAAATGCAGAGAGAGAAAGTGCGTTTGTTCCCACTGTGTGTGAATTATGAATACTAGTTTAGTGCAAAGCTGTCAGGGGGCGAAGGTGAGAGAGAAAGTGGTGGTGGTGCAGTTATTTTCTCTGGAGCTGTTAAATTAATGGAGATTTGCAGGGATTGGATCGTAGGCGGCGCAGGATAAGCAGAGGGCGGCGCAGGATAATAGGATTAAATGAGGGAATAAAATATACTGTGAAATGTCATTAATTTGTGATGGACAGAAATAATCATTTTTTAGATTTCCTTTTTATGTGATGACAGGAAATTAGATTTTTATTACGTTATCAATGCAGCCAGTCATGCGGGATAAATAAATGGAAGTGTTATTAGTTGTCTTTTAGTTTTACTTTCTTTTCCAACAAAATATTTTCTCAAATCAAGATAAAAATTTTAGGTTAAATTAATCGGATCATAAATCTATAACTACTATACATTGCATAATAAATTTTTAATATTGCAACTAAAATTTTATTTTATTTTATAATTTCAATTCAACTTATTTTTTGCATATGCTTATGAAACGATAATATTTTACAAGATTTTGCCCTCAGTTTAACACAAAGTCTTGTTTTAGGCAGCCTAAACTTTAGGCAAGGGTTTATTATGAAATTATTGTAAATTTCAATTGGGGTGGGGTTTGAAAAAAATTACCTGAGAAAGTGGGGACTTTTAATGTAAATACATAAACTTTTGGTCCATGTATAAATATCACATTTTCATATATTTATTTCATTTCCCATTTTTATTTTTGCCGGAATCCGCCGCCGGTAACCACTACCGGCCGACGGTTGCTGCCAATGTCCACCAGAAATTCACCGAAATTTAGCCGACATCAGTCGATCTTTTCTGTCCGTCGGATTTCCGCTGTATTTCCGTCGAATTTCTGTCGAATTTCCACCAATCATCGCCACTCCCGTCAGATCTCCACTGCTATGTTGCCGGATTTCTGTTTTAATTCGGTCGACGTGATCTCCATGGCAGAGGCGATGATATCGACTTCGACTCTGAGATCAACGAGCAGTCGGGAACAGAAGCGACTGAGGAAGTAATCGGCGAAGAACGTAATCGGAGGCGGAGGACGTAATCAGCGAAGGACGTAATCGGTGGCGGAGCTATGATGAAAAGAGGTGACGAGTAGCAGTAAAGGCACTGGACGACGAGCAGCAGCGAGGAAAAGTGGCAAAGAGCAGCGTCGACGAGCAGCAGTGAGGAGAAGAAGCTACTAGCAGTGAAGCTCTCGTCGGCGCGTGCGATCCACGCGACCGACTGGGGATGCGAGTGTTTATTGGCGATTTGCAAAATTTGGCGTGTGGCCTTCACGCGCCCGTAGGTATTTTTTTTAATTTAGTTGATATTTAAATTGATATTTTATGATTTTTTGTTGATGTTTTGTGACTTTTTGTTATTGTTTTGTTATTTGCAGTTGATGTTTCATGATTTTTAGTTTTACATTTTGAATTTGATCATTAATTTTACAATTTAACCTTTTTTGATGTGTTATATTTTTCAGTTGATGTTTTGTTTATGATTTTTAGTGATATTTTGAAATTGCTATAAAATTTGACAATTTAATCTTTTATTGATCTTTTAAGATTTTTAGTTGGTATTTTGTTAATTACAGTCGAGGGTTTGGTGATATGAGTTGATGTCTATAGTTTTTTTTTATTATATAGGTTGATGTTGTAGTTTTATTTTTTTTGTTGATATTTTTTATTTTCTGGGTGAGGTTTAGGTGATAGGATTTGATGTTTGTAGAGTTATTTTTTCTGATGCTGATGTTTTTCATTTTTCGAATGAGTTTCAGGTCTTAGGAGTTGATGTTTGTAGCTTTTTAGTGATATGAGTTGATATTTGTAGTTTTTTTTAAAAAAATTGTTGACGTTTAATGATTTTTAGTGAATAATTTATACTCTTGAGGTATCGTAGTTTTTTGTTGATATTTTTTTTCTCATGTTGATGTTTTTCATTTTCTGGATGATGTTTGTAGTATTTTTTTCTTATGTTGATATTTTTCATTTTTGGGATGAGGTTCAGGTGCTATGAGTTGATGTTTGTAGCTTTTGGGTGATATATGTTGATGTTTTTTTCATTTTTCGGCTGAGGTTTTAATAACTTTTGTAATCGATGTTTTTTTATCTCATGTTGATGTTTTTCATTTTCTCGGTGAGTTTTTGGTGAAACGAGTTGATGTTTGTAGTTTTGGGTGACATATGTTGATTTTTTGTAGTGTTTTTCCTTATGTTGACGTTTTTTTTCATTTCGGGGTGAAGTTTAGGTGATAGGAATTGATGTTTTTAGTTTTTTGGTTGATATTAGTTGATATTTGTAGTTTTTTAATTAAAAAATTGATAATTGAAGGCTTGTTGATGTTTTTATGATTTTAAATTGAGTTTTGTTAGTTGTAGTCGACGTTTTTCAAATTTTTATCGATTTTTTTTTTATTTTTTGTTGTTTTATTTTAAAATTTTCTCTAATATTTTTAGTTGATGTTTTATGATTTTTCGTTGATGTTCTGCTATTTTTTGTTGATTTTTATAATTTTCAGTTTGATGATCATATTAATTATTTGTATTTTAAAAATACTTTTTAATAATTATTTCATTTTTTAATTTTTTTTGCAGATGGCGGGAAAATGGTGGAAAAAAATTGGACAAAAAAGTCCCTGAAGAAATATTAGTGACAGGTCTCTGTAAAATTATTAGTTAGAATATAATTAGAATTGCATACTCTTGCCTAAATATTAAATATTAAATAAATAATTTTTTTTTGTAAAAAGTTAGAAAACGCTAGTACATGTTATAGAGTAGCTGATATCGTAACCCATTTTTCAAAACCTTTTTATTTCCTATTCTAGCTTTCTTTCTGATCCGACCCGACAAACAGATTTCGACACTTTCCGACCTGACCCGACCCGACAAACAGGCTTCAATCCATTTAAACTCGACCCGTTTAGGCATGACCCGACCAACAGATTTCGACCAGTTTCAACCCGAACCCATTTTTACCCGACCCGATCAACAGATTTCGACCTATTTCAACCCGACTCATTTTAACCCAAACCCATTTGACCCGAACTCAAATCTGACCCAAATAACCGATTTGACACCTGTGGTGACATCTAATTTATAGACCAATATTGCTTCATGTAGAATTGAACTGCACAAGCTAGTCAACCTAACTTTATTTTGAAGTCTTGATGGAATCCACAAGTTAGCCAAAATATCACTCACGAGTCGCGACCAATTATGTACTTCGGGCACACACTCATTTAACCGTGTTCAAGGGGGATGGCATTTTGGCGTGTTGAACCATTTCAAAAAGTAACTACTCCATCTATCCCAAAATAAATGGCACAATTGCATTTTTATGATTTTCAATGATCATGTTTGATCGTCAATATCTCTAACTACACATACCAATTTTACATAAAAAATTGATATTTAGAAATAAGATATTAAGATAAGTCTAACTAGATTTCACATGATATTTAATTATGTATATACTAGCAGAGTACCACCGCTCGTTGCACGATATTATTAATTAAACTATTATGATGTACATTTTGTGTCTTACATTTAAATTGAAAATAAAGTTTATTTAAAATTTTAAAGTTTAGTCATTTAAGGAAAACTATATGAGTTATGAAGTGAAATAATTAATCTAGCTAGAAATCGTTAAATATTAAATACAATAAAAACTGATTATTTTTATGATATTTCATTCAAAAAATTTAAAATGAAAAAAGTAATTATTTACATGCTGAGATTCATTTTAAAATTTATCATAATTTTGTGTATCTCATTGCAATAAATAAAAATAAATATTAAATGACTTTATTAGTCTCACTAATTATAAAATGTTCTCATTTAACAGTTAGTCGGTCTAAAATAAGAGTTTGCATATATAATAAATAAATAATATGTATACATATTTCTATCAAAAGTACTCTATCATTGTGATGCAGGGCGAATGGCGACGAAAATTGAAGAAGCGATGGATCACCGTAAAGGTTCGATACGGTTTTGAAATTAACTTTTGCTTTCGAAGTCAGAATAAGGTGAGGTCGGATGCGTTCGAAGTCAGAATAAGGCTTGCTATGATACCAAAAGTGCCATTTGAGGTCATTTAAAGTCTCAAAATCGCAATTTAGTATTTTTTTTAATATTTCCTTTTATTTTCGGAAATTAGTTACGAACTTCCTTTTCATTACTATTTCAGGTTTTTCCTTTTAGTATTTGAATGCCTCATGTACGGATATTTTATTTATTCAATAATAATATTATTTTCGAGATTATTTTCTCTCTGGTGGTTTCCAGAACCAAAACCTAGGGTTTGTACTTGCAGACCTTAATTGTTCTTCAAGATTCGTGCTTGCGAGTCTCTTCGATATTCTGATTGCGTCAATTGGTATCAGAGCTTCCCTGACCTTTTCCATTGATTCACGATGAGTGATCAACCATTAACCAATGCGGAAGGGAGTGCGATTATCGCATCACTGGCTGCGTTGACAGATAGAGGCATTGACGACGTGAGTAGAGGCTTTGAGCAATGGCGAGCCATCAGCTAAGAGGAATCTGAGGGGGAAGAATGTTGTTGAAGATTCATCTAGTTCGGATGATGAATCGACCGAGGAAGAAAGTGTGACGCACCTGGTAAATCGACGGTACAATCCAGATTACCGGGTTAAGGCTGACATCCTCTTATTATATGGATCCATGGGGGTAGAGGAATTGCTAGATTGGAAAATTGAAGTGGATCAATTTTTCGAGGTCGTGGAAATTCCCGAGGACAAGCAAGTCAAGATGGTCGCGGTTAAATTGAAGAGTATGGTTGCTGTGTGGTAGGACTGGCAGGCTGACTCGAGGCGCAAACGGAATAAGAATCCGTTCAGATCTTGGAGGAAGATGAAGCAATTAATGCTAGATCAATTTTTTCCTGCTGATTATGAGCAAATTTTGTACAAATTGTACATTCAATGCTCCCAAGGAACAAGGTTGGTTCAGGAATACACAGCTGAATTCATGCCTTACATTGAACGTAATGAACTTGGCGAGCTTGAGAATCGGAAAGTGGCTAGGTACATCAGTGGCCTGAAACCTTCAATTCAGGAAAATATGAGGTTACAGATTGTGTGGACTGTGACTGAGGCTCAAACGTTTTCCATGAAGGCAAAGTTGATGGAGAATTCCCCTCGTGGTAGAGGTAGTAGCTATTTAGGCTTTCAAAAATTTCAACGCCAAATTGAGCCGTCCGGGAATAAAGAGAAGA
>JAUOBV010000013.1:1019976-1030513 GCA_032360425.1 Rubia occidens
ACTTTACATATATAAACACTAGTAAAGAGGTTTGACTTTAACTAATCAGTGGCAAACCGTTACTTGAATTTCTATATGTAAAGTCAAGTAGGGAGAAAGAGTGACTGTTTCATAGTCAAGTCAAACCTTTTCGTTAGTCTTTATATATGGAAAATCAAGTAAGGATTGACCTTGGATTAGTTAAAGTCAAAACTTGTTATTAGTATTTATATATAGAAAGTCAAGTAACGATTGGCCAATGATTAGTTAGAAACCAAGGTATAAGACCCAAAGTAAAAACACATTTTTCTTGAAGTTAGAATTGATTAGTAATTAGTTAAACAACCAAGACTTAGTTATTAATTTAAAAATAGAAAGTCAATTAAGGGTTGACTGTTGATTAGTTAAAGTCAAACCTTAGTTATTAGTTTTATATATCAAAAGTTAAACTTCAGTTATTAGCATTTATATATAGAAAGCCAATTTAGGGCTGAACGTTGATTCGATCAAAGGAAACCTTTAGAGTAGTATTTATAGTATATAGTAAGTCAAGTAAGGGCTGGTCGTTGATTAGTCAAAGTCAAACCTTAAAATTAGTGTTTTCGTAAATAAAGTCAATTAACGGTTGACAATTGATTACTTAAAGTCAAGCCCTAGTTTTAGTGCTTATATACATGGCTAATTAAATTTGACCGTTGATTTGTTAAAATCAAACACTAGTTGTTAGTGTTTATATAGATTTATGGCTGATTAAGGAATGATCGTTGATTACTTAAAGTAGAACCCTAGTTATTAGTATTTATGTATAGAATATAGGGAAGATTAAGGGTTGACATTGATGAATTAAAATCACACCCTAGTTATTAGTGCTTATATATATGGTTGACTAAGGGTTGGTCATTTATTTTTTAAAGTCAAACACTAGTTGTTAATGTTTATAATGATATAGGGCCAATTAAGTGTTGACCGTTGATTACTTAAAGTAGAACCCTAGTTATTATTGTTTATATAGAATATAGGAAAAAATAAGGGTTGACCGTTGATTACTTAAAATCAAACCCTTGTTATTAGAGCTTATACGTGGCAGATAAGGGTTGGCCGTTGATTTATTAAAGTCAACTCCTAGTTATTTGTGTTTATTTACGGTCATTTAAGGTTTGATCGTTGATTACTTAAAGTAGAAACCTAGTTATAAGTGATTATATATATGGCCGATTAAGGGTTGACCGTTGATTTGTAAAATTCATACCCTAGTTATTTGTGTTTATATATAGAGTCATTTAAGAGTTGACCGTTGATTACTTAAAGTCAAAATCTAGTTATCGTTGCTTGTATATTTGGCCAATTAAGGGTTGGTTGTTGATTTGCTAAAGTAAAACTCTAGTTATTTGTGTTTATACATAGGGTCATTAAGGGTTAACCGTTAATTACTTAAAGTCAAACCTAGTTATTAATGCTTATATATGTGGTCGATTAAGGTTTGACCGTTGATTTGTTAAAGTAAAAGCTTAGTTGTTTGTGTTTGTATGTACATGGTCATTTACGGGTTGACCGATGATTATTTTAAGTCAAACACTAGTTATTGGTGCTTATATATGGCTGATTAAGGCTCACCATTGATCATGTAAAGTCAAACCCTAGCTATTAGTGTTTATACATAGATTATAAGGCAGATTAAGGGTTAACTTTTGATTACTAGAAGTTGAACCCTACAGTTATTAGTCAAACCCTATAAAGTCAAACAATAGTCATTAGATATATATTAGTCAAACCCTATAAAGTCAAACCATAGCCATTAGTCATATATTAGTCAAACCCTATATTAGAGAGTCCAGTTATGAATGGTCGTTGATTTGTTAAAAGTAATACCGTCAGTAAGATCAATAAGGTTCATTCCTGTAATCAATAATCATTGTTTTGTTTCAATTCAATAATAGGAACGAGATCGGTCACCCACCGCTTAGATTTCAGTTAACGAACATAGAAACGATCTCGAACACATCTCAAATTCAATTATATTGGTTATTTGAACATGTGACAATATCATATTATTGATGGTTAATAGTCGACTGATATATGAACAAAGAGCCGATATCATATTCAAATTGGTTTTAAGTCGGTTGATGATATGACCACGAAGCCAATATGAAGTCGACATTGGTCAACGAATAGAGAGACGATCTCGGTTACTTCTCGGAATTGAAGTTGACTTGTTAAATGAACATAACACCGATATTGGGTTCAAGTCAATAAATATTTGTTTGATTATATAGTAATATGCATCCAATGTCGGATTAATATCGATTTCAAGTTGGTTGGTCATATAAAAGGAGACCATATGAAATAAACATCGTTTCGTTGAACTCACCATATATCGTTCAGGGTTCTAAATGACATCATACTGACTCCCTATATAAATTTTTTTAAAAACCCCCAAAATTTCAAATTTCACTTCAATTCAAGCGAACCCTAATAGAGAGATGGGATAATTCGAATTGAGCAAGCCACCGCCTCTCACCCTCATATCACACCTATTCGAAACCACCACCTATGAACTGGTCATTTCAAGTTTCATCTTTCCCATTCTGCCAATGCCATCCCTTCCTTAACCTATGTTCACCCATTGAATCTCCCCCACCGCTATGTTTGACAATTTGCAACTGAAAAGCTCCCGATTTTGTTGTAAATTATGTTGATTTTTTTATTTATTTGATATGAATTTATTTATTGTGTAGGAAAATTCCAAGAATATATACCCTTAATGTGAGACATAGGGATGAGTCCCCAGATTAGGCCGGGTCGATGGCAACCGAAGAAAGTGTTGAAGAAGAATGCAGGATCCCTGCCCACCTTCGATGGGTCCTAGAGAACCATGACATGTTCAACCTTCTATCAGGCAAAGAGATCAAGGAAGTTTGGGTCATAAAATCACAAACGGCAGTGACCAAGCTTTTGGACTTCTTTAAGGAGCCATTCCAGACATCTCACATGCAAAACCTACTGTGCCTCGACCTCTCAGTGTCATGCAGAGGTTATGCAATTTTACTCAAACTTGAACCTCCTCGACAACGGTGAATACGAGACTAAAGTAAACATTAAATGGTTCACCATCAGTTTTGATACCATCAATGGGGTTATTGGGTGCCCAATCCAAAAGAAGATGATCGGAGTGCCTCAGTAGTATTTCAAGGGAAGTTAGCCGAGAGAGAGAGAGAGAGAGAGAGAGAGAGAGAGAGAAACCCTACTACCTGTACCTTAACCTTCTAGCGGAAAATACTTCCACTGTGACAAGGCTAATGATCTCAAGAGAATCAAGATTGGTACCCTTGGAATGATCTCGACGGATCATCCTACTGAGTGCACAACTAGAGGCCTCATATTACTCTTCTGCATCGCCGAGAAGCAGATCAATTATGGTTTCATGATCATCAATGAAATAGGGATGGTCGCTGCAAGCAAGAGGAGCAAAAAAAAAACTCCCGTACGAAAACCTCATTACCAGACTACTCCAGCTACATGATGTCACGCTTGAATCCACTGCTAAGATTCTTCTAATATACTACAATAAAAAATACTTCACGAAGAAACGTTGGGGGTGGGACAATGGTCAGTGAGTTATGCATGGGGCTCATACACCTGTGGAAGCACAATTGTCACCGGTTAGTCTACCTGAATTGTGAGGTATAACAATTATTTTAATTTCAATATTATTTATCTAATTCATGATTTTTCATATATTTTCATAAATTTTAACACTTTTTATGTTTCGTATATCTGTAGCTATGCCTTCAAAGAAAATGTAGGGTAAGATCCTTGACGAGGTATTGGAAGTGAAAGAGGTGGTATTTGGGGTGCGGTGCGATATGGACAAGGTAATGGTGGATTTGATTATTGAAGAGTGAAGCGATTTTTCACACTTCACCGAAAGTGAGGAGTTAGCATCCAGAGCATGAACTCATCAGCCTGCAGGTCCGTCGTGCGCTGAAGATGGTAGAGGTCAATCGTCCGAAAGGAGGGTGGGTAGACCGACCAGGATGATGGCAGTGCAATGGAGGTAGGATTCAAAGATGAAAGTGAATGATTTATTTGGATTGAAATGATCTTTTGAAAGTTATGGATATTTTGGATTTGATTAGTGTTGTTTTGTAACAGAATATTAACACCATAACTTTTTTTAATTGTTTGTTGATGACTATATCGTGTTAGAATTTATGTATTGACTTCTACGAAGTCTACATCATGTTATATCATGTGTTTTTTGGTTGTTGTAAATGAGAAGGTGTTAGAAAATAGTTGAATAAACCAATCCAACATCTGGTTCTTTTCAAGTAGAAAAATGTACTTGACAAAAGTTCTAGGTCACAACCGACGCCGTCAACTTGTCTTTGTGCTTACAATCCTACTGATTAGTCAAAGAGATGTCATCGATATCGGTCATACTATACCTTACTGATGTCAGAGTTGTACCTCCAAACTTTTGGTTACCCTCGATAATTGGACTACATCAATTGTGTCTATTGATTAGTGACTATCAACCCTAAGTGAAGCCAGACATACATTGCTAATCTAGCTTTAACCCTATGTACTCAATATTTGGCTATATATTGGATGCTAGTTTCGGTTTCTTACTAACACCACTTCGACATCGGAATGCATGTCCCCTGTTTTTCCATCGTACATAACCAATCATTGGCAGAGCTCGATGTTCATTCGGTTTAACCGACATAACACTGACATATTTCCGATGTTGATCTTTCAATTTTTTTACCTCGGTTAAATGAAATCTGAGGTAAAAAGATTACTATTTACTTGGATTTTAAAAAAAATGAGGTAAAAAATATTATTTAAATGTCTAATGGTTAGATCAGTCATGATTTTTTATAACATTTAAAATCAAATTATAATTATTTATTCTTTAAAATATTTTTTATATTATAAAATATTATTAAAAGAAATAAAAATAAATATCAAATCAACCCATTAATAATATAATTATAAAATAATTCATTTAATGTTTAGATAGTTTAAAATAAGAGTTTGTGTCGCTTCAATTCTTTATGATTAGGAAGTAACTAAAATACATAATTAATGAATTTAAAATTTTAGTAAAATAAAATACGCAATTAATGCAAATCCAGAGTTATTTTTAGAAATTATAGAGAGTAAGAGAGAAAAAGAGAGCGAGAACGCAAGAAAATACATCATGTTAGAGTATTAGGTGGTAAAAACTGGGATAGGAAAATTCCAAATTGGAATCTCAATTATTTGAACCAGACAAAAGCAAAAATCAGGTTTAACTTTTCTGCCATTCCAGTATTAACAGACATTAAGCATATAAGAATAAGTTGTTGCCATGTTTCATTCTAAACACACTTAAATAAATAAATAAAATTAATGATTCGATATTGTATGACGATGATAGGTATACTCAATTTTTTAATGATGTGACGGTATCATTTTTATTGGTATATCTTGGAAGGCAGCGGCAATATAGAGTGTGAAAATCGATTTGGAGACCAAAACTTTATTTCCCTACAGCATAGTATTATAGTGTTTTCTCTGGTGGACATGAGTATGGAGTTCTGCTTCATTTTATTTTTTATTTGATTTTCTAATTTTTGGGGTGGGAGGCCCTTAATTATGCAATTAGTTTTTTTCTTCATCTTTTTCCTCCTTTTTATTTTTATTTTTCTTTATTTTTTCTATTCAGTTAATTTTAAAAAGGGATCTGAACTAAAATGGTTTTTTGATTTAAGTATCGGGTATGATTTATCTCTGTCAATGCTTAATTTTTGGACAACCTGAGTCTGAGAAAATTTGATTGACTTCAAATTTGATACCCAAAGAGACAGTTAGGAGAAATCCAAGTCAAAGTCGTTAAACCAACGAATTTTTGGCGATTATGTTCTTTCTGAAGATTTAAATCAAATTTATAGACTTTGGTCCATTAGATTTAAGCTTTTGGGACCGAGTTAGAGATATTTCTACGCACTCTAAGAGGTTTCTATACACGGATGTAAAATATTTTTGGCAATGAAAATGACTGGTTTTAATCTCCTAGTTTAAAGGGAAATGGTCTTAACGGCTTAAACGGAGACGAACCAGACGTTTAGTTGGGGAGCTTCATTGATTTTGTTTTCATTGCCTTAAATGTTTGATCAGAGGTGTAGACGGAACTTTTTGTGTGCGTCTATTTGATACTTCATTGTATTTGCTTGATGATAGTGTCGGGTCGTACTAGTGTGACTACGCAAAGGCTTCGCAATGATAACCACTTATCCTTGATTTGCCTTCTCTTCGTTACCACATTGGCCTATGCTTAGTAGTGTATTAACCATTAGTGTTTTTGTGTAGCTCTGTTTTAGCCATTTGAGACTTTAGTTTAGAATTGTACTATTTACTTAGCACCTCAAATGTAAGCATTTGGGCACGACTAGATGTAAGCCTTCGGGCATCACTGGATGTAAGCTATTTTCGGCGACACCTGATATTTAATAGGAAATGGTCGGGAACCCTATGAACCCAATTAATTTTAAAAATAGAGTGACTACTTCTATCACTTCATGCAATTCCCTGTATATATACTTGCATATACCTTACTCCCAGATATTATTTGACAAAAGTTATTTGTCACATTCTTTCTGTATAGAAAGTTTTCTTGAATAGAAACTTTTTTAATTGATGGAGCAACTCGAATAAGACAGCCATAACCTTATGAAAAGATGAGTGTAATTAAAATAATAAAAGGTAAAATATTTTAGTTGCAATATTAAAAATTTACTATGCAACGTGTAGTAGTTATAAAGTTTATAACCCGATTCTTGCAACCCAAAATTTTTATCTCCATTTCTTCGAATTTACACTTTAAACATTGGTCTTTCCATGACTTTGGAAAGACCATCTTTCAAGAGACGGACTCTTACAATATTTTATAAACTAAATAATGTACTTTTAAACTTAAAGTACTTTTTAATCTAACGCTATACTTTTATTTTAAATAAAGACCATTTTGCAAATAAATTCAGCATTTTTTAATATTATTTAGTTGCTTGAAAGATAGTTTGGTCCGGTCCATCAACTTGTTAGGAGTATATGCAAATTGTCGAGCTCCTTTATTTACCTTTAATTTTTTTTAAACCGAAAGGTCAATAAAAATATGTTCGTTGGATTGAATTTTTTTAAACCGAAAGATTTTTAGCGCGTAATTATTATTTTTGGATTGATGCGTTGCGTGGAACACAAGAAAATCAAAGATTATGGTTATGGTACAAACGCGAAGCGAGCCAGAGCTTTACAGCTTGATTAAGAAACAGCTGATCTTTATACGAACTCTATATTTGAATTAATTTTCCTTCTATGATTTGTGCGTTTTTTGAAAGATCTATTTTCATAAATTATGGAAAAACCAAAATTTAAACTGTAAATTAGAAGAAATAAAGATAATTTTTTTTAGTTGCATTAATCGGGCCATAAAACTTATAATACTGCACGTTGCATACTAAATTTTTAATAATGCAAATAAAACTTTTTACCTTTTTATTATTCTAATCAAACCTCATTTTTTCATAATCCTATGAAAAGATGGTATTTCCCAAAATTTTGTCTTTATGCTTTCAGATTTTTCAAAGAGTACATCTCTTGAAAAATGCTAAGGTCTAAAGTGCAAATTAGAAAAAACGAAGATAAAATTCGGATAAAAAACTTATAACTACAGCACGTTGCAAAATAAAATTTTAATATTGAAACTAAAACTTTTTATCTTTTTTAATTAAATTTTGTCTTTTCATAAATTTATAGAAAACAGTTTTCCCCCCAAGACATTCCCTTTGTCAATACAAGAGAAGAAGAAGAAAATGCACGCCAATTCTACAATTTTGACTTATGAAAATGACTTAAATATCTCCCAACCATCTATATATACTTCGCACAAAGGAAAACCCTTCAGTTGGACAATTTGATGGCCATTGTTTCCAAAGTTTAGAACTTTGGGACCTCCAAATATATTTAATTCATAACACTTCCTACTTCTTTCCCATTCTTTATAATTCCTCCATCTCATTTTTCACATCCTTCTTGTGCACTTCATCCTCTCCATATCTTCCATAAAACTATTCCCACCACTTGTTCTTCGATACATCGTAATTTGCATCTACCAGTTCCAACCTGCATTGTTTTATTGGATCTCTAATTTCTCGTTATTTGCATTTGCCAGTTTCAACATGCATTGTTTTATTGGATCTCTAATCTGTCGTTATTTGCATCTGTCAGTTCCAACCTGCATCGGAAAAAATGAAGGTACCCGCATGGCTATCAACTTGTTCCTCCAATCTCTCCATTTCCACAGCGAACGACGTCGGAATGATCCCACCCCAGAAACATGCAAAAATGTACTCGGATTCGAGCAGCTGTTCGAACTCTCAAGATTCCGGCGGAACTCCGACCAGCGACGGCAGGAGCCTTCCGAGCAACCTCTCCATCGCCACCCACCCCTCCATCCCCTCGCTGCAGAAGCTCACTCCGGAATCCTTAAACCTCTCCGTATCCACTTTCCCGGAGACTTCGCTGAACCCCCAGAGCGGCGCAGTCGCCGTCATCAACTTCCTTAAAGTCCACGACGGCCTGCTGTACGCCGTCTCCGGAAGCCAGGTCACCGTCTACGACACCAGAAATGATCTCCAGCTCTTCGACACTTTCAGCGCCGCCGCCGACTCCTCCTCCGGCGCGTCGATCAAATCGCTAGGGTTTTGCGGCGGGAGAATCTTCACCGCGCATCAGGACTGCAAGATCAGAGCGTGGGAGTACAGCACCAAGATGAAACGACACCGTATGATCTCCACGCTCCCGACGGTGCATGATCGCCTGAGGAACTTCATGCTGCCCAAGAGCTACGTCAAAGTCCGGCGCCACCGGAAGAAGCTCTGGGTGGAGCATTACGACGCCGTTTCGAGCCTCTCCACCCCGTCGCCATCGACGGAGAATCTCCTCCACTCTGTTTCATGGGACCGGCATCTGAAGATCTGGAAGGGCTCCAACTTCCGGTGCACGGAGTCGATCAAAGCGCACGACGACGCCATCAACGCCGTCGTGGTGTCGAACGACGGCGTAATCTACACCGGCTCCGCCGACACGAAGATTAGGGTTTGGGGGAAGCAATTTGGGGAGAAACGGAACGCGTTGATCGCGACATTAGAGAAGCACAAGTCGGCGGTTAATGCTTTGGCGCTGAGCTCCGACGGGTCGGTTTTATTCTCCGGTTCGTGCGACCGGTCGATTCTGGTGTGGGAGAGGGAGGATAGTGCGAATTTCATGGCGGTTTCCGGCGCGCTACGCGGCCATAGTAAGGCGGTGCTGTGTCTGATCACGGCGGCGGAGTTTCTGTTCAGCGGATCGGCTGATCGGACGGTCAGGATTTGGAGCCGGGGACACGGCGGGAGGTACTGTTGTTTGACGGTGCTGGATGGGCACGAGAGGCCGGTGAGGGCGGTGGAGGCGGTCCACTGTGGCGGCGGGGAGATTAAGGTTTTTAGCGGGAGTTTTGACGGGGAGATTAAGGTTTGGAAGGTGGCGGTTTCGTCGGAGATGGAAATGACGTCGTCGCCCTCGTAGTATTAATTCGAGGGATTGGAAACGGGGAATTCGCGACAAAAAGGGAAATAAGATTTTGGGTTTGGTAGCTTTCGTGTATTAGAATATTGCATGCATGGATATATTTTTGGTACACGAAAATATTCCATTGAATTTTTCTTGATCTTTTCAAATAGTGTCTTAATTAAATCATCTCCAATCCATGAGTCTCTTTGAAAGATTTTTTTTTTTGTTTCACGTTACATGTTAATTAATTGGAACTTTAGTATGTATGGCGTATAAAAATTAAATTAGTAAATGATTATTTAAAAAAAGTCATCTCTAATACTATCATCAGTATTAAAACTATTATAATGTGTCCATCTTTATTAGAATCATGAGCTCCTATCATAAAATCAATTGGTACTTAGGGGGAGTCATGATCTTATATATTGAGTTATGTGAGAAAAAGACTTATATGAGACCGTCTCACCATAACTTATGGTGAGACAAGGAACAAAAATAAAGTTTTAAAAATTACAAAAAGTACCTCATGTTATCTCATAACTTCAAACAATTGTATTTAAACCATCCGTCTCACCATAATATTATCACCTAAGTTTTCGTAGTTATGTGATTGTCATGTGACAACCACCAATATGAGAATCTAACTCTAACAATCTTAAGAACTCATCAATATGACGCGTCGGCTAAATTTACCAAACCTACTCTTCCATTGGAGATGATCTTAGTGTTACTGTGAGTGGCCTTCCTTGGAACAGGAGTGTTTTCACTATTCATTTTTATCTTTTTTTCATATTTTCAAAAGTAAAATATGGGAAAAGTTATCAGCAATTCATTTCAATTCACTAAAATTTTCATCCGATACCATCTATTTATTTTTACATTATTATTTATATTCTTCAATATATTTCTACATTATCTGCTGACATCGGAAAAGTGCAAGTGTTTATACCTGTTCTCTGCCGATTTG
>JAUOBV010000013.1:1115883-1130947 GCA_032360425.1 Rubia occidens
ATCAATTTTTTGCGATGTTCATGTATTCAAGTCTTCTACTGTTTAAATTAATTGGAATCTTATCGTACCGTAACAACTTAAGAAAATCACATCTAGAGTAGTACTATATATTCTTTCCATTATTTAGATGAAACACTTAGGTCAAATAAAGTTCAACAAAAATGTGCATTGAAACTTGGTTTATAAGTTATCTTCTAGTATAAATATCTCCTAGAGTTGAATTCATCCACGTATTTTTTACGTAAATCGTTAAGTTATGGTTCAAATATTTACACTGGTTTATTTATTGTAGCATTGCACTTATGTTTTGAATTTTATGGCACATAAAATTGAATCCCGAAAAAGTTCATCAATCACATACTCACAGTTTATAATTGAAATCAACGCACAAATTACAGGGAAATTAGAATTTGCTCTAAAATGTTAACAAAACTTCTAATAAATATAAAAGAACAAGGAACAATCAACGAATCAAATGAATGGAATTGGTTAATGTTAAGGTAATAATTGTGCCAAATTATGAGAAACAGAGGCCGAGTATGATATACACGAACTCTTTTAATCATGTGTTGGAATGAGCAGAACTTTTAAAAAAAATTATTACATGTTCTAAAGGGGTCTTCTTTCTCAAATCCATTCATGTATCAGATCATGCAGAAAATCCTAATTATTTGTTCATACTTATATATGTTGAGAACATTGTTCAAGTTATGGCATAGCAGAAGTTGTTCCCGATGGACATGTATCCTTCATTGTCCTGGTCTCCGACTGTGTGCATCAACAAAAACTTGGAGGATTTTAGTCAGCACAGAGGGTTAGAAGAAACAAATACAACCAAGGGATATATTTGTAGTGGTGATTGGGTTCTCAACATGATGAAACGAAAGTTTACTAGTGGAAGCGACTTAATCAGGCTGAATTTTTTTAGATTTATCACAAGAAAATATCAAAAGTTATGTGCAAAACTAGATGCTACAAGATTGCACAATGGAAGCTCAACATTATTTAAACAGAAGTAAAAATAGGTGTAATTATGTGATTAGTTTGAAAAAATTAGCACGTGAATTTATATTAAATCAGTGTAGGTGACTGCACAAAAATGAAGCAATTGTGACTCTTACGTGCAGCAAGAAATATATTTTTTGGATGTTCATGAACCTTATATGACTTTGTAGCCACATTCGTCCGCCAAGACCAAGAAAATATATTCTATATATGGATCAAAGAACAAATTAAACATATTCTATGTATATATGGATTAAAAAAATAAATTAAAGTCAATTTGAATACTTTAAAGAGGATTCAAATTAAAATAGAAGACCACGACCAAAGGACTTATCACTTTTACCATATTTCTAGACCCCTCCCATGTCGAAACAGAAAAGATTCACCAAACCATAATTTCTAAATTAGAAACATTTATCACATCAGTCTTGACAAATTTAATAATTATATATGTGAACATGTCTTGTAAATTAAGTTTACTTGTTTGAGTTTTGTCTGTGAAATGGCAAAATAGTTTTAGTGATGTTTCAAAAGGATCCATGATCAATGTGCGATGTTCGTGCGTGCATATAGTTGGTTAATTTATTTTATAACCCATTGTCATAAAATAATGTTCCATCCAAGTCCTCTACTGTGTAAATTAAATGGATTCCTACTATAGGGTAACAACTTAAAATCACATATAGAGCAGTATTATATATTGTTTCAATTATTCACATGAAACACAGGTCAAATAAAGTTCTACAAAAAGGTGCATTCAAAATTTCCACATTTCAAAAGATTTTTAAATTTTCTACGGGTATAACATTTCTCCCTGTTGTTTCAATGGGCAAGAAAAGAGAAGATTTTGGCTAAATAAAATGAAATAAAGTAGAGGGAATTTGTGCAGTAAAGTTACTGCTTTTCTTATGCGTTTGGCCTTTATTTATAATAGCAAAGGGAAACAGAAAATACTACAAATATGGAGCACGTGCAACGTTCTAACGTGCATGCAGAATATCTCAAACTAATCACCAAACTCCTACAGACTAGGTCCTGGAGCTAACTTATTTGCTGAAAATAGAAAAACCAAAAATACTAATTCAAAGAAGCAAGCTTAGTCACCACATTGGTGGATTAGTTTCTCTTCCACATATCACGAACGAATGTAGAGATGATCGCGATGATGAGGATGATCATTGGCGGATTATGAAAACATCTCTTTTCGCGAAGAAATGAAAGCGGAAGCTTTGTTGTCGATCCCTGGTTCCGCCACCCTTCCGCCTCTGTCTTCATCGCTAGGCCAAATCTTGCCGTCATCTTTGATTTCATTTTCCCTCCTAGGTTTACTCTTGAAAAAGCCGAAAAACGAGAAAGATGAACCTGATGATGACGACGACGACGAGGAGCTCTTCTTCTGCTTGCTTCCTCCCATTGAAGTGTTTAATTTGAGAGTTTTTTTCAATGGAAACTTGGGAAGAAGGTAAACAAGATATATTGTTGAGCTCGCTGGTTTTCTAATTTGCATGCAAGTGCGGTATTTATAGCGGTGGAGTGGGATGATCCGACGGTTGAGAAAGTTCCTTAGGATGGCTGGTGACCGTTGATCTCATCGATTGGTTGTAAGGAGATTGCTCGCAAATATTGAGAAAAGAATTTGAGCTGTGGACCGCTGGTTCGAAAGTTGACCAAAAAAATCATGAAACTTCACATCATTTCTTTTCACCATATCACCATATCCTATTCCTTTCATTTAAATTTCACATCAGGCTTTTCAATATTTTTCTCGCAGAAATTTTCAGTTTCAATAAAATGTATTGATAGTATCTATCATGGTTCTTCTACATGTATCTGATCCAATTTGAATTGAACTCAATTTTAAATCTCAATTCGAATCTCGTCGTCATCAACGGTATTCAAATGGCTCTAGAATACATCTCGACTCGGATTTTGCACGGATCGAGAAAACATTCTTCTGAACTGCCAAGAATTTCGGAGTTGGATAGGAAAATACATTTTTGCTCCTCAAAATGTCAACGAAAATTAAACTTAATAATTTGACTGGGTGGAAGTGGCACGACTTAACACTTTTGTTAGTTCAGGAGAAAATGTCCAGAATGATACCCACTTTTAAGTGAAATTCATAGTTTGACACCCATTTTAAAATTTGTTCTTAAGAGGTACCCATATTTTCATTTACTATATCCCAAAAAGTATCTTTTATTTAAAAAGTGGGTACCATTGTGGCACAATTTTGATCCAAATTGGTACCCATATTTAGCTGAAAGGTACATTCTGGAGAAATAAATGAAAAAGTGGGTACGTTTAAAGGACAAATTTGAAATTCATGTACCAAACTGTGAATTTCGGTTAAATGTGGGCACCATGTTAAACAATCTCTCGTTAGTACAGGGATCGAGAGTGTTGAAAAAAGTTAGAAGACCGAATGTAAACAATGACAATAGTTTATGTATCATGAACTGTTTTGCCCTATATAAAGTATCTGTCCGTCCAATTAGCATAAAACATTTTGAGATTACGTTCAATAACATTAGGGCTAGTTTCAAAATGAAGAATTTCATGCTAATCTGTATTCCAATGAAGTTTTTCAATTTCTAACATCAACTTTTGAAATTTAAGAGATTCTCTTGCCGAATGTCTGTTTAGTGACAATATTTTTTTTATATATATTTTTGCGACGATCGATGGACATTTTATTTACGAGTTGGCAATCTTTTCATCAAAAAGTTTTAAAATTCAAAGACCAAACGACTTACATTTTCTGGACATCATGGACCAAACGAAAACCTGCCGTACTTAATTACAAGTGGATGGTTTTTCTTACACTTTCGTACTGTACTCCTTTTGTCCCAAAATTATTGGCATATTTACTTTTTTACGTTTTTTAATAATCATGTTTGATCATCGATATCTCTAACTATACACAACAATTTCACATAAAAATTAATATTTAAAAAATAGATGTTAATATGAATTTAACAATATCTCATATGATATTTTTATGAGTCCGTCTCTTGAAAGACGGTCTTTCCATAAGTCATGGAAAGACCAAGGTTTAAAGTGGAAATTAGAAGAAATCAAGATAAAATTTTCGGGTTGCATGAATCTAGTTATAAACTTTATAACTACTACACGTTACATAATAATTTTTTAATATTGCAACTAAGACGTTTTACGTTTTATTATTTTTATTAAATCTCATCTTTCCATAAACCTAGGAAAAATGATTTTCCCCAAAAATTTGCATAAGTGAAACAGACCAATTGCATGACTAAATAACTGAAAAGGTTTGGCCGTTTGGGGATGAACTACACAAAACAATATCACGCAAATATTGAACGTCAAAGTAGTTTCCTTACCGTTAAAGCATAATATCTGCAGTATTTATGACGTATAAAAGTCATTTATTAACAAAATAATAATGTACCGTTCCAACAAAAATGACACATTTTGAATTTTAAAAGTCAACAAAATTATTTTTTAATACATTTATTTATGTGTGTTAAAAAATAGTAATTTGAAAATATATGTTTGGCTAAGTTTTGGAAAATACCGTCTTTCGTTAAACTTATAAAAAGACTGGTTCAATTAGAATAATAAAAAGGTAAAAGATTTTAGTTACAGTATTAAAAATTTATTATTTAGCGTCCAGTAGTTATAAGTCTATGACCCGATTAAAACAACCAAAATTTTTATTTTTATTTATGTTAATTTGCAGTTTAAACTTTGATCTTTCCATAATTTATGAAAAGACGATCTTTCAAGAGACCGTCAGACGGAATCTTTAAGTTATGATTAATCCAATAATATATATTATAATAATTTCTTGCATATTTATAATAAAATTTAATGATCGAAATTGACTCACTCTAACTTTAAAAGGTCAAAATATGCCATTTTATTGGGATGGAGGTAGTATAATGATGGGATATTGAACATTAGTTTTTAAATATATTTTTTTAAAAATATTAATTATAGTGACGGCTCCATTAATTAGTTATATTATTTATAAATTTATGACTCAATTAATGCAATCATAAATTTTATCTTAATTTTTTATTTGTAATTTAAACCTGTATTTTTCCATAAATTTTGAAAAAAATGTATTTCGAGAGACGTACTCAAATAATTAAGATTCTAGTCAAATACAAATAGGACATCTTTTGATTTGGTGACGACTCCATTAATATTTGAGTAACTGCCATAGGATTTGCTGCTCTACTATTTTTAGATTCTCCTGATTCTTTTCTTTATGGCTTGATTTTTTTCCCCGTTTTATTTCTTTACCGAAAATGTATTCTTGAACAAGGCTGAATTGAACAGGCAGGCATTACATTTCTGCAAATAAAAATTTACTGGGTTAGTACTACTATTTTGATTTTCTCGTGTGCATTTTCCTTGTGAGTTTTATGCAAATAATATATGAGTAGCTTTTCCTCAGGGTTTTATCTTACACCTGGCATTTTTTTCGTGAATTTTGGCAAAAAAAGCATGAAATAGGAGGATAAAAATTGTGTCTTTGCTATGTTTTCCATGTTCAATTTCAGAAAGAAACTCTTCAGGTTTTTCATCAATTTTTTTTGGATTTTGAAATTTTCAGATGTATTTTCATGGTGTATAATTCAATGAGGCAATTTGATTTTTAGGCCTAGTATGGACTTTGATCAATCATGTAGAAAGCGAAATGCTGCACGCGCCGGGTTTGTATGCATTTTCTGTGATCAGAACTAGGGTTTGATTAGCTTCATAGCTTATGATCAGTTACAAAATCATGTTTTTTTCGCGCTTTTCGCAGTCTGAAAAGGCCGAATTCAGCTATGAACTACTTTGTAACCATTTTGGCTGGAGCTGTTTTCGGGTTCTTTCTTGGAGTCTCATTTCCCATTCATTCAGTGTTTAAGGTACTTGTAACTTTGATTGAGATGTCAATTTTCCGACATTTGTTATTGATGCTGATACTAGTTTGTTATTGCCTCGATTGGCAGCTGAACGTTGCTTCCAGGATCACTTGTGAGTTTTCAGAATCACGAGATCATGGTACAACAGATGTTGTTGGTAAGAACCTCGATGAATTGAAGGTACTACGTACATGTGTTTCTGCTTAGTCTTCTGAGAAATCGAGATTAAGCCTTGTTTCTTGATTCTGTGATTCAGATTTGGGATCCTTCGAATCCAAAAGGCGCGGAAAGATTGCCCCCGGGGATTGTTGCGAATGAATCGGACTTCTTCCTCCACAAGTTGTGGGGTGATCCTAGTAAAGTGAGTTTTTTGAAATCTTGTACGATGAACTTTTAGAATCTGAACAGAACTGACAGTGGATTATTGTTTTTAGGACCTAGATCACATACCTAAGTATCTTGTTACTTTCACTGTTGGTAGAAAACAGAAACAAAACATCGACGCTGCTGTCAAGAAGGTGAGTTTAAACATAAGCATCCTGATTCATCGGTATCTGTCTTAAACTGTGTCTCTCTGTGCAGTTTTCGGAGAATTTCACAATTCTCTTGTTCCACTATGATGGAAAGACTGATGAATGGGATGAGTTCGAGTGGTCTAAGAGGGCGATTCATGTAAGCGCTCATAAACAGACAAAATGGTAGGAAAACAATCAAGAGATCGATACTGCTGATGTACTTTTACTCGATTTTATGCTCTGCAATTTATCGAATGCATGAATCTTTGATTTGGTACTAGGTGGTACGCGAAAAGATTTTTGCATCCGAGCATTGTTGCACCATACGACTACATTTTTATATGGGACGAGGATCTTGGATTGGATCATTTTGATGCTGAAGAGTAAGTAAATACTTTGGTTTACGCGATTTCTTCCTATCAACGACGATTTCTTAGTATGAGCTCTGTGCAGATACATAAGGCTCGCGAAAAAGCATGGCTTGGAGATTTCTCAGCCTGGTTTGGATCCTAAACGCTCCGTGACATGGCAGATGACGAAGAGAAAAGAGGAAGATGAAGTGCACAAGTATGATCCCTAACTTCCCTGAGTTCTGTTTTGAATATGAATCATTGTTTCAAGGATTCTGATGTTTGTTTTCTTTGATTAGAACCGCAGAGGAGAAACCAGGATGGTGCACTGATCCCCTGAAGCCTCCCTGCGCAGCGTATGATCTCTTTCTCGTGTCTTTGTGTCGCGCTATTCGTGTCAACTATTTGTAAGTTCGCGACTTATGTCAAATGTTTAACCCTTCCGATTTTCAGATTTGTCGAGATCATGGCTCCTGTTTTTTCTCGCGATGCATGGAAATGTGTTTGGCATATGATCCAGGTATAGATTTCAGATTTCAGATGAAAGTACCAAAATTAGTTTCACTTGTATCATGAAGCCTTAGCTAGTTCCATTTTGTTGCAAAAGTTATCTTTATGCAACATTTTCTGATATCCTCAAATGCAGAATGATCTGGTCCATGGTTGGGGCATAGACTTTGCCCTCCAACACTGCGTTGAGGTTAGTGACGTTTCTCTATGAATTGTGTTTTTATAACTTAAACGGTATTTTAACAAATAAGCGTTTCCATAACTTTTCAGCCGGCTCATGAGAAAATCGGAGTTGTGGATGCTCAATGGATTGTTCACAAATCGATTCCGTCGCTCGGGGAACAGGTAGCTTAAACCTACTAAGTTACATATGAAGTCATCAGCATTAGTTCTTGTCCCCCGGAGTTTATCTGTACTTCAGTTTTGTTCAGTAGAAAATCAGCTCGGACCTTAGGTCATGAAACTCATTGCATTGAAATTGTGTCGTTTTTTCAGGGTCAGAAAATAGAGGGAAGAGCTCCATGGCTAGTGGTAAGAATTAGGTGCCAAAAAGAATGGACCATGTTCCAGATTAGGATGGCAAATGCAGTGAAAAGTTATTACAAGGACAAAGGAATTGATCCTTCCAATTTCACAGATCAAAGAATACTTTCATAGAAAGAGCCTAATTTCCAAACATTGTAACAAAAGTTTACTTATGTTGTAGTAATTCTTGGAGTTTGCTTAAACTACAAAATCACACCCCTGTAGTTTTGAGTAAGTTACCAATGAGCCCTTAGGCTAAGTAAAACTGAAAAATTATTTAGTGAATCAGAGGCGGATCTATTGTTGTGCGTGGTAGAGCAATTGGCCTACCATTTTTCCAGAAAATTTTGTATGTTGGGAGATTAAGTATGTTAAGGTGATGGTCCAATAGTATTTTAACAAGAGGCAAATAATTTAAGGGAAAAAAAGAAATTAGAGATAAAAAACTACCTTTTAACTTCTCATCCATATACACTTGTCATGATATTATTAGACCATCACCCCCACATATTTAATCCCATAACATACAAAATTTTCTGCCATTTTTCTCATTTTTTTTAGTTAGGCAATTCAGGATTTTTTATAGAGTTAAGTGCTGAAATGACCCTATGTTTTGGTCGAAAGGGCCAACATGGCCCTGTAAAATCTGAAAGTGTAATTATAACCCTAATATTTGATCGAAAGTGCTAATATAACCCTGGAGACCATAATTTGACCGGAATTTTAGGAATTGACAATTGTACCCTTATTTTTAAAAAATAAAAATTCAAAAACTTGGAGAAGACTATATTGCCCTTGTAAACCCTAAATTCTTCTTATTCTCACACCAGATCCCTAAAATCTGGACGTGTTCTTCAAATCAGGACACATTCTTCCCGACCGCTCAATACTACCCCTTGGTTCTTCTTCAAAACCAGCTCCACCACCCGCCGCCCATCGTCGTCCCATTTTCCAAAACACCAAACACGCCCCCAACGCACTAACACGCCGCCGGTCTACCTCCATTTTCTCTGCTCTTTCAAATTATGTTCTTTCTTCTTCATTTCAATGGGCCCGTCTACCTCTATTTTCTATGCTCTTTCAAATTCTATTCTTTCTTCTTCATTTCAATGGCCCCGTGAGATGAGAGGGAGATGATGAAGTCGCGCTAGATGGGCGGAGATGAGGGAGTTTCTGGGAGGATAATGAAGTTGCGCCAGGTGTCGGCGGAGATGAGGGAGTTTTTGGGGGGTGTTGCTGATATTGCAAGGACCTCCACCAGCCCCCTCCCAACACCAACGCGCTGGAGCAGATCTGGAGAGCATATTCAATTTTGGGCGACGCTGTGACTCCGGTGCGACAAGCGTTGTTAACCTCACCTGCAAATCTGGAACGTCGCGGCGATTTTGGTTGTGTTTTTCTCCATGGCTTTGCTTGTGTTGATTATGGCGGCGCACAATGCAGATTGAAAACCAAAACCCGTCGGAGATTATGAAGAAGAAATTATGGCGGCGTGCGGTGGAGCAAGGGCGGCGCACGGCGCAGATTGAAAACCAAAACCCGTTAGAGATGAAGAAGAATAAAAATATAGGGGTATTATTGTCTTTACATATTTAGGTTTAATATTCGGGGTATTTTCATCTTTTATAATTTGGTCAATGCCAGAAAATAACGAGTCAATGACGGAATAGTGTTTTGCCCTTTTTTATAAGGGTCTGGTTTAATTTTATTTTTAGGGATATATGTCATTATAACTCTACCTACTTGACATAAGTGCCAATATAACCCTCCGATAATTTTAAGTGTAAAAATAACCATACCTAGTTGATTTAAGTGCCAATATAACCCTCAGACCTCATTTCTGCCGGATCATTGCCGGACCGCCGCATGTCGCCGGATTTTGGCCGGACCACCGCCGGTCGGAAATGGGGTCTAATGGTTATATTGGCACTTACATCAACTATGTAGGATTATTTTTGCACTTAAAATTATCTGAGAGTTATATTGACACTTATGTTGAATTGATTTGAGGTGTATTCATAATTCGACCAAATTACGATACAAAATCTACTCTTTTAATCATAGTGCTTGCTAGTAAAAAAGTATATCACGTTGATCAAATGCTAATGCAAAGGCAAATAAAATGTCAATGTTCTATTAAAATTTTCAAACCGATTATAAAAATGAAGAATTCGATAATATTTTTCGCTAAACCTTAGCACCGGTGGCTGATATCAGTAGCACGTTTCGGTTGAATTCAACCAAAAAAAATAAAATCAAAGACAGCATTAATAAATTTAAATTTTCGTTAAACTGAATTGTTTCTAGCTGTGAAATTTTTATAACGAGTAGTACATTATAATTTTTTATAACGAGTGATAAATTTAACTATTTACAGAATATATAAAGGGGGGAAAACAAAGAAATCGCCCTTAATTCCCCATGAGATTTCCATATAATTAAACACGATTAATGGAAATTAAAACCAACCAGTCATTCTTTGCTCCCACGTATATTTTGTTTTCTTCGTTTTCCATTTCCCCCCCTCCGATTCTGTATTCCATTCAAGATCTCGTAATCTGAAGACGCTGATCATCGTCTTTGATTCATTCTTCAGATCTGAATAATTCCCAGAAAATATTTTCTTCAGATCAAAAAAAGAAGAAAAAATTAGGTCTTTTATTTCAAATTTACCGCCATGAAGGTGGTTGTTGCTCTATTTTTTGGAGCAGCCTTTGGATTCTTGTTAGGAATCTGGTTCGCAGCCCTTTCATTAACCAAGGTAAAACTCTCTCAATTCTGGTTTTTACAGCCCTAATTAATGTTCTCAATAATTTAATTTGTGATTAATCGTGTGTATTATGTATTTACGTTGTAATTAGGCAAACATTGTATCCAGCATTAGTTGCGATTGTGGGAATATAGTGAACCAAACGAGGGATATCTCGACAATCCATGCAAGAAAAGAAGCTGCATTTCAGACAAGGAAGATTATCGGTGAAGGCATCTCAGATCAGAATCAAACTCAAAAGACTTGGACAAATGATACCGATTTAATGAGCAAGGTGTGTGCAAAAATTGTGACATAATTACAACGGTTCGCATTGATATTTGAAAAATACACGTTTCAATGAATGTAATCGTATCCACATGGTAATGAGTTATGTGGTTTACTGTGCTTTGAAGAAACTGATCAAAAAGTGTGCAGTTATTGATTGGACAGATGGAGTATAGTATACTCTTTGTGTCTATTATTGGGACAAATGGAGTATATTATTCTCTCTATGTCTGCAATTGGGACGGATTACTCTGTCTCACACGGGATCGCGTATCCAATAACGATGCATAAAAAGTTGATGTATATGTTATGGTGAATATAACAATGACTCAGTTTGGCAAAAATGTGTTGATAAGCAAAAATGACTTATTTTGAAAGCATGAGTTTCTTTTTTCCCCTAAAACTAGTTATTGATTTTTTTGCATTTTACCAAAGACAAAAAAGTGTTTTGCTTATAAGCAAAGTTGCTTATAAACTCTGCCAAACAGAGTCAATATCACATAGAATATTACAGGTACTTATGTATCTGTTCAGGTCAAAGTTTGACGGAAAAAAGAGAGGAGATTTCATGCAATTTTGATTGGAATAGACAGCATAATGTTTTTGACCATTTCTTGTTATTCAGATGTCGGTGCAGCCATTAAAGAAAAAAGAGGGGTTGGAAAAATTACCCCCAAAAATTGTTGCAAATGAATCAGATTTGTTTCTCCGCAGGTTGTGGGGTAAGCCTAGTGAAGTAAGTTGATTATATTCTGGGTTTTAGAATTTGTTCTTGAAACATGGTACTATAAAACTTTAAGTCTCTGAACATGATGTTGACAATGGATTATTGTTGTTTTCAGGACTTGTTTCACATACCCAAGTATCTTGTCACTTTCACTGTTGGGATCAAACAAAAGAAACACATTAATGAATGTGTCAAAAAGGTGAGTACAGTTTAACATTTTCAGTTCCTAGTCGATGTCGGATTTTTTGTAACACTATCTAATATCTTGATAAACCTTAAAGAGAAGTCGATGTTGCACGTGTCAAACTGCTAAAAGCGTTGCTTAAAATCTCTTTGACCCTCTCTATCTGCACAGTTTTCAGACAACTTCACTGTACTTTTGTTTCACTATGATGGGAAGACAACTGAGTGGGACGAGTTTGAGTGGTCTAAGAAGGCCATTCATGTAAGTGCTCATAAACAAACAAAATGGTAAGAAAAAAAAATCTTCAGATAAGCATTTTATATTAACTTCAATTCAATTCAATGATTTTGATTTTTCTTATCTCCTAATTTTGATGCAAGGTGGTATGCTAAACGATTTTTGCATCCAAGTATTGTTGCACCATATGACTATATATTCATATGGGATGAGGATCTTGGATTGGAACACTTTAATGCTGAAGAGTAAGACTCTAAATTTGCATTTTATTTTAACATTTTTGTTTTATACATTGCTTAAATTAACCTTAAAATATGAGGTTTTTGCAGATATATAAGGCTTGTGAAGAAACATGGCCTAGAAATTTCCCAACCTGGTTTGGATCCTTCAGGTGGTTATACATGGGAGATGACAAAGAGAAAAGCTGACCATGAAGCTCACAAGTAAGGCTCTTACTTAGTCGGATTCGAATCCGTTGATCTGAACTGGATTGATTTGTTTTCGATGAACTAACTAAACTGAAATGTGTTGAAATTAAGTTGAACTAAACCGGGCCTAGGAGGATTAACCAATGTGCGACACTTTTGAATTGCTCAAAAGTTGTCGATAATGTCGCGTAAATTCTTTAGAAGTGTTGCATTAGATATAACGCAATAATTTTCAAGTGATGCGATTATTTACGAAAGTTGTTATGATCATTGATCAGAATAGCGGACGAGAATTCAAGTCGGTGCTCGAACCCCCCTCGCCCTCCCTGTGCAGGGTAATTTTACAAAATCTCTCACCTTTGCAATTTTGATGAAATTTATAACCTGAAAGAGTATGATGAAACGTTTGTGTCCTTATGGAAAATTTTCAGGTTTGTGGAAATCATGGCCCCTGTTTTCTCTCGAGAAGCATGGAAATGTGTCTGGTATCTTATCCAGGTATCAGAATTTTCATTACGCCGTTTCACGCAGTGTTTGGTAGAATTGTTCTTTTATGTAAAACTGACTTATTTTAAAAGCAGAGAAAGATCAATTTCCTTCTGTTTCACTTAACATCAAAACCTTTACGACTGATAAGTAAATCAGCTTATAAGTCACACCAAAACAAATTGCTTACGCAATCTTCTTCTTGCTTTTGTATGTAATGTAGAATGACTTGGTCCATGGTTGGGGTCTTGATTTTGCATTATACAAGTGTGTTGAGGTTAGTTGTGATTTTTTTTTCATAGCTTCAATTCCATTTAGGAAATAGTTTATTTTTTTAAAAAAAATTGGCAATTAATTAATTTCTATCAATTTTCAGCCTCCTCATGAGAAAATTGGAGTGGTGGACGCTCAATATATTCTTCACAATTCTGTCCCTTCCCTAGGGGATCAGGTTCCTTAAACACTCCTTGTTACATATATATTTTCTGTCACTAAATAATATTAGGACGTATGTATTAATTTTAGTTCTTGATTTTTTTTCTCTTTCAGGGGCAGGCTAACGACGGACAAGCTCCATGGCAAGGGGTAAGGAATCCTTTTCGATCAAATTCTGTTTTTTTTTAAAAAATTAAATAAATAAATATATATACCATATATATTTATGTATAGGATTTTCTTTATTAAATAATAAAGTAAGAGACAGTCTCAAGAAATGGATTTTTTACAAAAGTTTATAGACAGTCCATAGTGGCTTTTACCTGAAATATTATATTTTTTTAATAAAATTTAAATATTGTATTTAAAAGTGATATTTGAATATGAAAATATAAAAGTATATAATATAAAAATATTTTTAAATTTCTAAATTTAATATGGGTAAAAAATAAGTGGTTGTGGACAAGTCGTTTGTCAGAAAACCCACTCATAAACTAAACTTTAACTTTATTTATATATCAAAAGTGAAACTCCTAATAGGATACATTAATGGAAGACATTGTTAGAAAGCAATCTCACATAATTTATGAAGAATCACCTTTAGTGAAAGTTCCAGAATGCAGAACCGATAAAAACAAGTTAAAGGGATACACATGTTTTACAAAGTAAATAGGTGTTTGGGAAATGACATTTTCATCAGAATAATCAACTGATACGGAAAACATTTAAAAACGTTTAATTTTTAGAGTGGGTCTCATGACAGGTGGTCTGTCCATACTTTTATGGACAGATCACTTATTTTTTACCTTATACACCGCATTTGTTAAATTACATCAATTTAGAAAATATTTTTATATTATATATTTATATTTTCACATTCAAATACATATTATTCTTTGTTTTAACTTTTAAAATACAATATTTAAATTTGAGAAAGTCTTAGGAAATGTGATCTTTTAATAAGTTTATGGACAGCCATGTTGTATTTTTTAATAAAATTTAAGTATTGTACTATAAAAGCTAAAACAAGTAATTGTATGTATTTGAATGTAATAATATAAAATATAAAAAATATTTCCAATATTTCACAATTTAGTATATAATTTAGCAAATGCAGTGTATAAGGTAAAAAAAAATAAGTGGCATGTCCATAACCTTATGGACAGATCGCATATCAAGATATACAGTACACTCTTTAATTTTTATTTAAAAAATAATAATATTAAGATAAAAATCACTATGAACTGTTCATAAATTGTGGAAAGACCGCATTTTCTCAGACTTTCTCTAATTCTTATCCAACTTTATACACCAATCACATCGGTTTTATATCATATTTTTTCATGATAAGTTTGATCGGAGACGAATAAGTTTGATGAGTTTAAAAAATCCATGTTTATAATACGCTGTGTTTGGTGGTATCAGGTACGGGACAGATGTATGAGAGAATGGAAACTGTTCCAAAGTAGGCTGGAAAGTGCAGAAAAAGAGAAAGGAGAACTTGATCCTACGTATTCATATCAACCTCATTAATTACTGTAGATAAATTTTGCAAGATAAAAAATTAACCTAATTTCCTGGTTTATTTTTATAGCTAAAAAATACAATGTATTTAACTGAAAAGATACGATCCATCATCAAATAAAGAGCTTTATTCTTCTATTCAGATCTCTGAAAACAAAAATTACAACATGTGGAGTGTATTATTTTGGTTGTTTATCCATTCT
>JAUOBV010000013.1:1224765-1237592 GCA_032360425.1 Rubia occidens
CTGAGATGAAATCCTCACAAAACGATTGCTAAGAAGTTTGTTATCCTCATCATCTTCCCCGGCCACAAAACGCTTGTTGCAATAATCGAACCTTGTGTCGTTGTGTGACCGACATCAGTACAACCGACACCAAGGTGGGCTTATAGAATTCATATAAAATTATCAGCCACATTTCGGAAAAGTCCAAAGCAGGATCGTGCCCTCGATAAGATGTAATACTATCAAAAGCATTCCAAAGCCGGATTCAAGTAAAAAACTAAAAACTAAATAAAATGAAAATGCTAAGTAAATGTGACCGACGCTAGCTCTATTGAATTTCAAATTTAAAAAATAAATGAAGGCGAAACCGATGTAAATTACGCTTTCAGTATGGGTTCATCTTGCAGCTCACCCAACCACCACCAGAACCAAACGACTGATTTCCGTTCATTGAGGTGGGTGAAAATTTTGTAGAGGTGTGACAATTGAGCTTAAGGGTTGATTTGTAGATTTGAAAGATTTGACCGTTGAAACTGAGATGGGAAAGGTTGTGCTCAGCGGTTTATAGTAGAGCGCCGGTGAATTGCGGTGATGAACTGCCGATGTGAGGGTTAGAGGAAATGGTCATTGTAGGAAAATATTAGGATTATTGGTTTTTGTAGAAAATATTTTAAGAGTTGAGATATAATCTACTATATTATAAAAGGGAGAATCCCAGTTCTACCGTGATTCTTCGCTTGCAAAAGCCTTCGCTAAAAACGCAACGTTTTGCCTTTAGATTTACCCTTCTCTCTCCTCTGTTTTCTCTTTCCTACGCATTACTCTCCATTCTAGACAAGTCTACCTCTTTTAAATTCTATGTTTTCCATTCTCCGAGCGAAGAGCTTCTCCAGCGCCGGGATCGAGCGTTGGAGAGGTGGCATGGCGGTGGAGCTTAGGGGTGGCGTGCGGGGTGATGATTGAGGGAAGCTGAAGATGGGAGGAGGGTGGCTTGAGGCGGGGGCTGGAGCGTGAGGCGGTGGAGAGGTGGCGTGGCGGTGGAGCTTAGGCGGTGGCATGTGGTTTTCAAGTCCTTTATTTCCTCTCGTTTGCTTGTTCTTGATTTCTGGAATTTCTTTATAATTTGTATATTTTGCTTTGTTGCTTCTGCATGAGAAAAAGGCATTGCTGAATTGTGCAGTTGGACGGTAGTTTAATTAGAATGTTTTGGAGGTGGGTTTTATCATGTTTCCTTACTGTTTTCTCCTTTTCTCCTTTCGGTTTTGGCCAAGGGGTATTTTTTACTTTTTAGTGCTTGAGTTTGTTTTATTGTGTAGTGGATATGTTTAAATTTGATGTGGTTATTGTATCTTGTACTAATCTGTATGATGAGCTAGGTTGGATTAGTGAGATTTTGCAATAATTGTAAATACACCATTTTATGAAATCATTCAATTGACTTGGTGAATCATATGAATACGTTAACAAGGGAACTGATATCAAGCTTGATTATGTTTGGTTAATGGGGGTGTGTGTTGTTCTTGTAGAGATTGAGAGGGTTGTCCTATTTCGGAGGGGCGGAGAAAAAGGATGATAGGGTTCTTGTGCCTGATCTGGCCTCATTGACTAGCATTTACGACAGGTGAATTGAATTTAGAGGCTCAATTGCTTCATATGTTAGTTTTGTTTGAAGATTGATAGGATTTTTTGTTAGTGTTTCTTCAGATATGATAGCATTTTAAGGGTTCTTTATTTCAGGGCTAGGGAATTGTTTTACTATCTGAAAGGAGGGCAGGTGGACTATGGGGAAGAACACAGCAAGGCTTGTGGGCATTCCCAGCTTGGAAGGATATACGAAAAAGGTCTGAGTTTGGACTTTTGGACCTAGTTTTTACTCTCTGTTTGTCTTTGTATGTTTGGGTTAATGTTTTGATTAGGATAAGATTGTTCAACGGTTTCCTGATGATGTATGGATGTGTACTGTTTTTTCAGGGCACTATCCTGAATGGGATGAGGATCACCCGATTCATTTTGTAGGGCATTCAGCTGGGGCACAGGTTGTTCGTGTCTTGCATCAAATGCTCGAAGACAAGGTGTGTTTGTTTGCCAAGTTTGGTTCAATAATTGCAGCATCCGTGTCTTGTTTGTTTAATTGAGCAAAATGGGTATGCATTTCAGGCATTCAAGGGTCATGAAAACACTTCCGGGAACTGGATTTTAAGCGTAACTTCCTTATCAGGAGCATTCAATGGAACAACAAGGACTTATTTCGATGGAATTCAGTAAGTCTTTTGAATAGTGATGAAGTTGTAATATAGATTTGTGCTGCTATTATCGTACATCATTACATATGACATTAGTTTCATTTCTTCGCATATGACATAAATGCGTGCTTATGACATTTGTACTATCCACTTTTTTTTTAAAAAAATATCTTCACATGGTTCTTAGCCCTCGACTTGGATATGGTTGCAGGCCTGAGAATGGTAAGTCTTTGAAGCCCTTGTGTTTGCTTCAGCTGTGCCGGATAGGCGTGATCATGTATGACTGGCTCGACATTCCATGGCTAAAAGCCTATTACAATTTCGGGTTTGATCACTACAACATGTCGTGGAGAAAGATTGGAATTTGTGGTCTCATCGATTGTCTCTTGGGAAATGCTGGTCCATTTGCATTCGATGATTGGATTCTTCCTGATCTTACGCTTCAAGGCTCTATAAAGCTGAACAGCTATTTACAAACGTATCCAAACACGTACTACTTCAGCTACGCAACCAAGCGCACCAGGCAAATCATGGGATTGACAGTTCCATCTGGAGTTCTCGGGATTCATCCTCTACTTTTCATCAGAGTCCTGCAAATGTGCCTTTGGAGGCACCCTTCAGCTGTCCCTCTGCCTTATAAAGGCTATAGGTATTGTTCCCTTATTCCAGACATGCTTCATTAACAGCTATCCATGTTTCGCTTACATAATCTAACAGCTAGGTATCTAAATAACGTTGTTCCTGATTGTCTTTTTAGGGATGAAGATTGGTGGGATAATGATGGAGCCATTAACACAATATCCATGACTCACCCGCGATTTCCTGTTGAGCACCCGAGCTGTCATGTTGTCAAGGATTCTGATTGCCAACCAATGCAGCCGGGCATCTGGTTTGTCGCGATTTCTTGAACTCTATCACTGGTTTTTGAGAGCAATGTTATATTAAAATGAAATCTTCCACTGTCGTAATCACGCGATGTGCTATAACTTCAAGAATTCTTCGATGAATTTGATCCTGAACATCATGTATTACAATGGCAATGCAGGTACTACAAGATCATCGAGGGAGATCACATTCTTTTCATTGTAAACCGGGAGAGAGCCGGGGTACAATTTGACTTGATATACGACAGTATTTTTGAACGGTGCAGGAAGCACGCGTTTAGGAGAACGCCTACGTTGCCGGATCAATCACCTCTGGAATAGTAGATAGTATGAGACAGGCTCAGAGTTGACGTGGATAGAGAAATCAGAAATGTATTGAAAATGCTTGAGCTGTATTGCTTGAACTTTTGTAGCTGTTTGTGAATGTGAAAAATTCTTCTATCTTTTTGTTAGATTCAATCTTTCTGCTTCTTTACTTTGCACTTACGTTTAAATCGTAATGAGGAGGTTAACATAAATCGTAAGTTAAGTTTAAAATAAATAAATTAAATTCATCATTATATAATAAATTTATTTAAAATAGATAAATTTCAACTGAGTTTAATTGGATGTGGCCTTACCTGACTCGAGTCTACAACTATTTATTTCATATTCGTCTCTAAAACAAAAGGTCCAAAAAGTTTACATGATCCTTTACCACTTTCCTTCAAAGAAAAGTGTCCAAATTAATTTATTTACAAGCAAACAAGTTATTCATGGAAAATCAAGTCAAATTGTACGAGTCCTACTGAACCTATTTAAGGTTCATGAGGGGGAAAACTATTTCAGGTTCATGACATTTTCTATTGTTGTTCCAGATGTATAGCAATACCACCAATCCAAATGCATATGACAACACCACGCCTATTCTGAAACATCAAAAGTCATGAACATTAAATATGCGACGAATAATAGAGTATAGTCTGACTTTAGTGTCTGATGGATAAAATGATGCACCTTAGTAAACTTAACACTATAAGTCAAATCTTAAATTATTATTTTTATCAAACGTCTATTTTTTTAAGATTTAACTTAATTATATCAAAGGTTTAAGAATGATTGTGATATCGTTTATCAAAAGTCACGTCATTTATTTCACCAATGTTTTGGATTAAAATTTTAATTATATAACATATATAATTCACCTATATTAAATATTTAGGTATAAACATCATAATGGTGGTGGTGGCTAAAAACAATGGACATAAATCACAAATAATAGTAATTTGGAGTGGTTCTTATTCAGAAGACGAAAGGCGAAGTAACGAAGATTTCGAGCAGTGGTGCACAATTATGTTGCTATGATGTTTGACTTTCTATGGTTAGTAATTCCATTAAATTTCGTTATATATGGTCTGATTCCACGTTATATAATGGTCTGATTCCACGACTGTGTTATATACATGACATTTTATGATATGAAAATATTAAAATTACACAAAACACACAATTAATTCCACTATGCAATACACGCACATAAAATGCATAATTTAAAAGCCACCTTTAAAAAAAATCAAAAGCCAACATTTGATATGAACATGTAAAACGTACAAAAGTTGCACAATCAAAAACCACTTTTCATAAATTGCACAAAACTTGCTCAATTAGTATCCACTTTTCATTTCATTTCATTTTAAAAAAAATATAATGCACAAAACTTGCACAATTAAAGCCCACTTTCGATATATACCTGTATATTGCACAAAACTTGCACAATTAAAGGCCACTATACGCATTCTAAATGCACAAACTTGCACAAAATCACACATTTAAACAATTATATTTATACCTTGTATTGTATATTTAAAATTTTATTACATGTATGGATTTATATTCAACAACTAAAAAATATAGATAATATATAGAAAATAATAAAATATTTAAAATCTAATGCAAAACTTAGTCAGAGAAATTATTACAAACACGAGTAAAGTTTTGTGGTTGTAGAAAATCATATTTTCACAATGCTTGCATACAATCTACACAAGCAAACTGGAAAATTTTGAGCTCATATTTTCAATGCATTCATCAACCTTTAATAACGCTGGAGAAAGGAGCCCTATCGTTATAAGAGAGGAGTGTTTCGCGAATCCTAAAATTCTCTCCAGTTGGAGGAAGACGGGGGGTTGGGGAAACCTAAATTCTGTTGCAAATGCAGAAGGCGGGGTTGAGAAAACCTAAATTCCGTTGCAGATGCAGAAGGCGGAGTTAAAGAAAACTAAATTTTGTTGCAGATGAGGAAGGCCGAGTTGTAAACTGGAAATGAACTGGAGTACAAGTTAAGATATACATATATAGTGCTGAGTTAATTTCTTGAATCAGTAAAAATTTAAGCATAATTTTTGCACAAAAATTACACAGCAACAGCAGAGCCAGCAAATCCAAGAATGAATACTCAAACCGGTAAAACTTAAATAAAAACCAAGCCAAAACACTCGAATCGATATCTACATGCCAGAACTGAAATACAACCCTAAGTGAAGATGGAAATGTTGCACAAAGATAACACAGAAAAAGCACACAATTGGCACCAAAACAACACAATTGCACGGCAGGGGCACAGTCGCAGTAGTAGAACAAAGCAAAATGTACAAAATACAAAGAAACATATTCAAACTGGCAAACCCTCCAAAATTAAAAAGAGGCCAAACACTCTCAAAGCTACATTCATATGCCAAACCTGAAATACTACTACAAGTGGAACCCAACTGAGAAATATCTTCCCAAAAAAGTAATTTATAACTATTACATTGAAATGGGAAGTATATCTATATTCAGGTAGCACATAATGCACAATAATCAAACTTAACACTTTCATCAAACCTTCCAAACAGGAGAAAATCTCAATCCCAACAATTAGACGCAAACCATTAATAAACAATCCTACTATGATGATAATAGACCATCCATGCCACCTGATCATCATAAAAGCACATCTAGTACATATTCACAAACACTAAAACAGGAAATATCATGAAAATATAAAACTCTCCCAAGATAGTGCCTAAAATCTTTCTACAAAGAGCACAAATTTTTTATACAAGAATAAAATCTACTAACGATGGACTAACAAAGCTTCACACTCTTTATCCCCAGCTATAATTCAAGTTCAAGTTTGTAATTTCAACTCAATTCGTTAAAGTCTAAAGTTCCTAGTCAAACTATGTATAGATCAATTATTCAAACATAAGATATCCTGGCGGCACACAGCTGTCAGATATGGAATTCCTTGTTCATAATATTCATGAGCTAGAGCTTAAATGAATATAAGGATGATCAAAGTGACCATAATGTATGCTCAGCCATATTAAATACTAGACCATTTAAACAGCTATATGAACCCTCAAACTTCGCAAGGTCAAGAAATAGAAGCCAGGATGATACATGGAAGATCAAAAGGAAGTGTACAACACAAAAACTTCATCCCCCTACACACCTATCAAAAGGAACATGAGTATGAACTGGCATCTTCGAAGATTGAGTTCTCTAAACAAAAGGGGCAATAACCTCATGTTATGTGCCTAAATGATAGTTCAAGATAGGTACCAAGAGACCATTCAGTATTACATCAATCTTAGCTCATATTCACCGGCCATTGTAATGTACCGCACCCATGGAAGAGCCTGGTAACCACTTTTTTCAATGATCTTCAAATAGCGAACCTGGGGAATGAGTCAAGTATCTAATGAATATCTTACATTGCAGAAACAGGCTCCAACAAAAAAAATGGAAGACTCATTTACGATCAGTTTCCCAAATCAAGGACATCAATCAAAAGTTTCCATATCAAGATAGCTATTAATTAACATGGAAAATGCATTGCAACGAGGAATACGCACCCTCTCAAAAAAATCACTATTATTAATCTGCGACCATATTTGAGAAAACAATATAAGAATGTAGATAACACCTCTTCCACTAAATACTTGGACAGGCTAATGAATGTCATAAAATATTTTCCACGAGTCTTCTCAGCTGCTAGCAATATCTAAGAGTGCTAACCTGTATTCCTGAGACGGTAAAATAAGGGATCTCAAATTTGACACGGATGGGAGCTTTTCTCTCTGGCACTGCCTCTTCAGCTGTTATACTGGGAAGAGTGAACTCAGCTCTCAACATATATTCCTGGGAAGAAAATCCATTGGCAAAAAAGAAATTAGATAAAAGCCGCAATCTTTCTAGATATAGGCAATATGACTAGTAATCAGAAACAAAAGTAGCAAGTTCCTCAAAGTTCATAATAAACTACAAGGTTCAGAAGATCACTGTCAGGCTCACACATACCTTGCCACCTGGAAAAGATTTTATTTTCCAAACCAAAGCATCATTTTCAGGTGCATAGCTGGAAGATCCCATTGAAGTCCGAACATTCGGATTGGTAGCATCAGATGGCACGGGCAACTCAATTTCAACGTTGGTTGCGGTGCTGAAATTTCATAAGAATTAGGAAGTAAATGAATTGCTGTTTCTCTTTTCTCAACCTCACATATAAAATATGGTATCTCAGTCAAAACTGAAATGAGGTGGGATAGGCTGTTGGAGAAGGGGAAAAGAAAAACATACCTACGCTCTTTGAACTGGCTTCGAGCTTTAACCGTCATTTCCATACGACTTCTAGAATGCCGTTCTATTTGAGCTTCAACCCATATGAGTGGCTTGACCTGGGAGCAGGATAAAACCACCATGGTCATAATGACTCTCAAAAGGTGATCAAAATCATATAACAATAGCTGAGACCTGAAGAAAAAATGAAATATAGGAATGAAACCTGAGTGCTGAGTCGATATGTCATGAGATCAAAAGACCCATCAGGCGGTATAAAAGATATGGTCCGGTCGTTCTCAAATCGGGCCAAACGCACACACCTATGGACAAGTGGAACATGAACATGCAAAGATTATGTATTTGACACAAACACGCTATAAAAAAAAAGTGGGAAAAATAATGAAAATTTAAAAACCGGTACAAGTAAATCAGAGTGGATGGCGTACTGATGAAATTTGATGTCGTCTAGATCAATAGCTTTTCCCTTGGTAGTTCTTCCTTGGGCTTCAAGTAATACTCTATCATTTAGGCCCAGCTTGCACTCAGGCATACCACTGCCATAGCAGAAATAAAACATTTAGAATGATTTGGCTGGCATATCGAAGAAAATGATGTAGACCCCTAGCTCAATACTAACAAATATGCTCTGAAAAATAATTAGTAAGAAATAAATAAACTACAGTTTATGTTCCCTGTTAAGCACAGGAATGAGAATTGCTAAAGCCTAGAGCTAGCACATTTGGAATGACAAAAACTTATTAGATTTGTTTGTAGAATCTACATTCCATGTCCATTAAGAGAGCAACATACCTCAAATAAGTGCGCATCTTTAATGCCCCAACAACATCAGACCTAACTATTTGTCCATTGCTGTTAACTAGTATATTAACACTTTCCACAACATCTAAAAATACCTGAACAGCAAGAAATAATCCCGATGAGAAGTACATTGAGACATCTATAGCAATTAAAGATACATAAGACTAAACAGCTCACTTCATTTTTCTTATAGCGTATCCCTTCACTACGCCAAGAAACAGCATTAGTGACGGCCATAGGAGGCCTCTGAGTAACTTCCATCCTATAGGCATCCGTCTTTATAAACTCACTTAGAATTTTGGCTTCGGTGAATTGAGGGTAGCCAAAGTCCATTATTTCGTCAAGTAACTCATACTGTCAAAAGCGTAAATTATCAGTAATTGTACGATATATGATCTTAATACCATTAAACAAGTACAGTTTCAAAGAAGTGCTGAAAGGACCCCATACCACTACAACGAAATTGTCTCTGAGGGATTCCTCTTCCAGCTCCTCAAAATAGTGCTTAAATACCTGCATCAAGGACAGCACCCTAATAAACCGGTCCAACAATACATACAAAGCACAACACCATAGAAAACCAAGACTGTGAAAGCACAAAAATAAGATATCTTACATCAACTACTCGATGCAGAAACAGAAGAAGGCATGCAGCATTACAGTTCTGCCTCGTAGCTGTCATGAGATACACATTGTTGTGTTGTATATACATATAAGTCACTCCATCATCACTCACCACAGGATCTTGGGACTGCGAATCACCCTACAGCACAGTTAACACACCATAATTCAGATCTTATATGGCCGACATAAGCTAACAAGCCGAAAAGGTAATACAGTTAATTCAAACTTATCTCATATGAACTAAGAAAGGCTGGTTTCCATAATAACTGAATCTGATCATCCCAATTTCATCAAGAATTTTAGTATATAAAACGATTAACCAATCACTTCTACGGTGAACACTCCATAAACTGAAAGACTTAAACTAATGAACCTAAGACTCAGTTCATCACCATCTCAACTTTAGAAAACAACTGAATTATTAGGTTTTCTCCAATTTTACCCAAGCATCAAGCTTAGCGAAAAATAATCACATGTGAACAAACAAAGGCCGGGTTTTTGTAGTGATCAAAACAGATATTTCAGTACATAAAATAATTAACCGTTAATTTCTACGGAGAAAATGGAACTGCTAATCACAGTACAGCTTAGGTAAAGTCCATAAATTCTAAACTAAAACATCTGACATAAATTAACATACCGAAAAGGTAATAAGCTCTGGACATCATCGGAAACTTGCAAAAACTATTGCAGTCACAAGTTTTCTCTTATCGCAGCTAAAATAAGTCTCACCAAGAACAAACAAAATGCTGAATATTTGAAGTGATTAAATCCGATCTTCCCAAATCCATCAAGAATTTTAATAGATAAAACAATCATATTAATTTATCGTTCTACTCCGCAAAAGGAACAGTGAATCACCACCCTACATCGCACTAAACAACCCCAAACCTCAAAGCAGGCACTAAAACAAGATCAAAATTAACCTAAAACTCGGTGTATCAAATTGAAAAGGAAAATCTAGCTTTTGAAAACTAACAAAATAGAGATAGAAATAAATACAAAAAAGAGTGAAGAATCACAAGCACCTCCTTCTCGAGGAGCTTGGAGAAGCAGCGCTCGGCTTGAGCAGAGCATATCGTTAGTCTTTTTAAACTTCATTTTTAAAATGACAAGCTACAATTCGAGAAGCTAAAATTTTGTACCTCTCCGATGTCCTTGTCACCGGGGCCCTTTCGCAACGGATCTTGAAGGCGAGAGTCAATAGGTTCTGGCGGGTGAGAGCTTCGTCGACGGTGAGCTTCATCGTGAAGTTCCACGCGGGACTGGTGATGCCGCCGTTGACCACCGGGGTCCGGGTCTTCTTGAGGGTAGCGGCAGTGCCCTCGATCGAAACGGCGGTGTACACGTCCATCTTGCTGATCAGGTTGACCTTGTTCAAATCCTTGCCGGATATGAGCATTTTCTCTAGCGTTCTGGACTCCATGATTCTGCAAATTCTTGAGAGAGATTTTGTTGAAGTGAAATTGAGGGGTTTCGGTTCTTCTAGACTCCTCCTCACGTGCGACGGGTAGTAAAATAGAAGGAAAAGAAAAATGGAAAAGTAAATAAATTCAGTCGACCAAAAACTGATCGTTCATTGAGGGATTCTCGCTTTTAAGATATAGAGATATGAAGCTTCTGCACGGGAAGGCTATCCCCACAAGTCCATAACCAAACTATGAGTGCAAACATAATTATTTTGAGGACAAAATTAGGTCTAGTTACTATTTAGTTATTTTTTATATTAATTTTGTAGTCTGTATATAGTATGCGGGGATACAATTGTTTCACTTGTAGCGTTTCACCGTTATTCATTAATCATTAATCTGTTGAAAGGGAATTTTGTTGAAAGAAATTCAATTATAATGCTAAAACAGAACAGAAAATCAAAGGGAATGAATAGTGTGCTTTTTTGGGGAACTGTATAGGCCAAGGATGAAGTTACAATTAATGAAAATTATTTAAAATCTGCAGGTCCCTCCTTCCACTACTGAAAATAGGTATATAGGCACCGGTAAAAAATCCTTAGGATAGAATACCGGTGTAAATGAACACAGTTGCACCGGTAAGCTATTTGAGCATGGAAAACCCAGTGCCTGTCATAAAATACGCACCGGTATTACTTATACTGGTGCAAGAACCGGTGTAAAGAATATAAAAAGTTGCAAAATTAATCGGATTAACACCAGTACAAGAGTTACCGGTGTGAGAGATTGGTGCTAGTGAGATTTATTGCACCGAAAAAACCTATACTGATGTACAAGTTTTGACATAATTTAGGAATTTGGCTCCAAGGATATTATTCATGCAATGGTGTTTGGTTTAACCGGTGCCTATGTAAAAAAAAGTGTGGGAATGGAGAATAATCTTAGCACCGATACTATTAGATACCAGTGTATGGATAATTTTTGTGAAGGAATGATTGCAATTGTGCCAGTATATTTCCAAATACCGGTGTAAAAGTGCATTTAATGCTCACCTACCAACTTTTTTTGGCGGGTTAAAAATGGGGAATAGGGGATTATGAGTTCATTGATGGCTTTTTTGTGGTGGATGAGAGTATTGAATCATCTACTATGAAGACCTTAAAAGGTATCTTTTAAAAAATATGTTTATGGATACTGTTGGTTTTAGTTTGTATGTGTGTTTATATATATATATGTATATATCTTGTGATCGTGTTAAGGTGATTGGGGTAAAATTGTTGATATTAGTTTGTTATTTGTTCTCAAGGTTGATGTAGTTGATGCCATCGCTATTGATTTTCAAATTGTATGAAATATTATGAATGTGGTAATTGTAATGTGGAATGGTGTATATATATGGTGCAAAATTGATCATGCATGATTTGAATGTGGTAATTAAATTGTGTTGTAATAAAGGTGAAACTTTGATTGTTGCACATTTATTGATGTGTAGAGTTGTATCGTGTCATCGAGAGGTGCAAGCATTTGTATGCCAATGTTAATAGGGTGAGCGAAGAATATAATGGTTTCATGGATGAATTTTTGGAGCATGCATTACATTGGGAGAAACAAATATTATGTCCTTGTCGTGATTGTAGAAATTGAAATCAACTGACAATAAGGACATATTGAGACTTCATTTGTACAGTAGGGGGTTTGCAAAAGATTATATGGTGTGGATGTTCCATTGGAAAAAATCACCCCCATAGGTGGTAGTTAGTAATGAGGGAGAGTGTTTTGGAGATGCAAAATTGGATGACATGTGTGAGGATGTGGTTGATGAATTTAAAGGGAGGCCCGGGGTTTTGGCTAACTTTCTAGATGAGAAAGATAGACCATTGTATCCCGGTTACAAGAAGAAAGACACGGTAATGTCAAGTTTGATGGAGTTGTTTAATTTGAAAGGTTTTGGTTCATGGAGCGATACTAGCATGAAAAAATTGCTTTAGGTTTGGAATTAGAAGCTTCTGGCTGATAATGGTATATCGGACAACATTTATGAGGTTAAATTTTTTTGGTGTCCAATGGGAATGGAGTATGAAAGATACATGTTTGTCTGAACAACTATGTCTTGTATATGGGTGACTTAAACGATAGATTGCTTACCCTGTATGTAATGTGTCTCGTTATAAGAAAAGGAGAAATGTGGTTGTTGGTGGAAAACATGTTGTGTCAGTGAGGAGACGGATACCCGCAAAATGTATGTGATACATTCTGATTATTCTGAGGCTTAAAAGATTGTTTAA
>JAUOBV010000013.1:1704912-1720238 GCA_032360425.1 Rubia occidens
GGGGTCTGAACTCCAGGAGCGCGGAGGAAATCAGCACATGTGAGGTTAGAAACATCGTGAGTAACCTCAAAGAATCCCTTGGCACTGGCACCTCTGGCATGAACAACACGCTCTGGAATCCTCTCACGGTCAAAGGTGGCAAGTTTATCCACCACTTGATAATCCTCAAGGAGTACAGGACCTGCACAATGGCAACATATAAACCTCCATAAAGTGCAATCAAACCAAATAACTGAAACTTTTGGAATCAAACTGAACTATTTAAATCATCTATCGTTCCTTATTTTTCTGAATCTCTCGAGTGAAATTATATCCAAAACTTTAATAATACTACTAAGGGACAAAAACAGGTTTAGAAACAGAAAATTTTGACACAGAACCGACTGAATGAAAGTATTCCCCTGTTTCAACCTAGGGCAAAGCATTCATTTAAACAGATCCACGACTTTAAATCTAGCTCATAATCAAGGTGAAAATGGAAATTAACCTAGGAGATCGATCGCAATATAAATACGAATAAAGTATGAACAATTTGATAATTGATTTCTACCTCTGGTTCCAACAGTGAGAGAGGAGATGTTGTCATATACCGGTGCACCGGAGTTGCTAGTCCAGAACGGCGAGTTGAAAGCGCTCGACGGCCGGAACTGCACCGGAAAACCAGATCATTCATCACAACTGTCAAGAGGACGAGTTCTAGGAACAGCTAGAATGGAATCGCCGGCGCCGACGAACGGCCCGAAATAGAGCGCGGTAGTTCAAATTCGGTGTATTTATTTATTTACTTATCCAGTCCCCGTTGTTTTCATAATTAATTAATAATCACGTTCTGAATACTTTCACATAATTAAGTCCTTACTAATTTATTATAACTTGTCGGTGGAAAATAAAAGGTCCAACTCTTGTGTCATTTAATTAAAGCTAATATATGTAAGATTACAAGTAAAATCTATCAATTTATTAAATAGCTAAATTGTAGTGATTAGTTATTTTCTACATTAGTGATGGATGTAAAGATTAAGATCAGAGCGAATGTATGCAAGAAAAGAAAGAGAAAGTTTGTTAAAAAATATAAATAATGAAAAGAAAGTAATTTAAATGAAGGACGTCCATAGTATGATCAATAGGATAGACGATATGAAATTATTTATGTAGAAAGGAAAAATTTTAAAAATTTATTTACCTTGAAAAGGGTTTGTTTTTTAAAAAAAGGAGCAAAAATTTATTGTATAAACAAGAAAATCATGGTGTATGTGTATTTGTGATCCAATCCGTACAAATTCAATGCATTGATCAGCATGAAATCAATAGAATCACAAATACAAATAAGTATATGTATCGTATTGATGCACAATGAAAACGGTGTTTGATGAAGAGGTAAACCAACATATGATCATCAAATTTCGAAAAAGTATGCATATCGCTTGCGCTAAAGTTACTTGTTTAGAATTGATGATCATTAAAGAATTAATACTATAGTTTGATTATATATAGGGAGATGTAAAAAAGGACATGATCCATAATCATACGATCGCACTGAGATGATGATTAAGTTAAGAAAAGACAGGATAATTCGGGGGTCTTGCCTTAGTTGGATCCATGGTGGTTGGATGAAGAGGAAAGAAGTGTGCTCCCAACGAGCTGTGTGGGGATTCTTCCTTAACAATACTGTATTTATAGATATCCGGACTTCTTAATTTCCCCCAAATTCACCCGCATGCATTTTTTTTCTTTTTCTTTTATTTATATATAATCTCTTTCTTTCTCATCAATTATTCGATTTGATGATCCCATCACAACTCCACCAACTCCCTCCATAATTATCACATTTACCCATCCAAGCACTTCGACTTGGGGATTGTAAGGTCAAGCACCAGTGTTGGCTACTGATTTGGCTTGGTGGATTACGGATTCTAACGCTAATGTTATCATTATTTATAAGAGTGGATAGCTCCTTTTTTCCATCTTTTCATTTTATTTCAAGAAAAGTGTTAAAATAACTGCATGTTTAGCTCGACTGTGTCGATTAAAATCTGAAAGTGCAAATTTAACCTTATGTTTTGGTCTAAAGTGTCATCTAACCATGTCAATAGTCAGTGTGATCATAATTGTGTAAAATGACTGTTATGCCCCTCTGAAAAATTAAAACTCAAAAAACATGAAAAGATGATATTACCCTCGATACTTATTAGCCTATACTTTTTTCCATTTTCCTCTCATTCTCCTTTTGTCCCAATTCAAGTTGTAGTTTAACTATTCATTTTGTCAAAAATTGAATAAATATTGTTCAGTGATACCTTGTTAGATTCGTTACGACATGTATTTTCAGAATATCAACTTTTTACAAGTTTTAATTATCTTTAATAAAAGATATTAAGGATCAAACATTTTTTTAGTCAACTGTTGAAAGTCAAAGTGTGCAGTTTGAATTGGGACAGAGGGAGTGAAGTGAGTACATAACTAAAAAAAACATTAGTTGTACTGCATAATTATTATAAACAAATGAGTGCTCCTTCATTTCTACTAAAAAAATTGTATCAAATTTGTAACTGTGAAACTAATATTTTAAACATGATGCTTCTTCAAATACAAAAAGAATTGACGCTGGTAATTTATTTATTAGAAACACGGCTGGTGGATACATTCTTTCTTAAATAAAAAAGAACGTTAGCTTAGACCTTAATAAGCTAGTGATCTCGAGTATAAAACATATTAGAGAACAACTTCTTAAAAAACCCAAATCGCTTGCCAACCAAGGTGAGATGCGACTCAACATTTTAACTTTATAATCGTTCGAGTTAGGAGGTAAAACGAATATTATTAGAATCGTGCGCTCCTATCATAAAACCAACTGGTAACTTGTAGGGGTGATCATCTTATACATTGAGCCGTAACCCTGTCAACCACCAATATGGGACACTGGCAAATATTTCTGCGATTTTTATAATCCCTTCTGAAGTTGCTTGTAATTGTGGCCATGGAGTTTGCTCCGTAAGAACTGAAGCATGCCGCGGCATTGTCGAGTGAGAAGAAGAAATACAGTAAAAGATAAGAGTAGAAATGGTGGGGGGATGATTGGAAACGCTAGTGAACAGAGGGTGGAAAGGGACGCATACATACAATGATGGAAAGATGGAATAGGCATCTTTGGATGATTAAGGACACGACTGAGATATGTGGGGTTTCCTAACTTCCTTTGACATCGACTTTGAACCCATCTCTGCTGCCTGTCCTCCGGGAGGACTTCCCCTCCCCACCACTCCCATCTCTCCCTGTGGATGTTCGGTCACAAGTTTCAGCCAAAATAAGAGATAACAACCTTTGTTTAATAGAACCTTGCATTGGGACGGAGAGAGTATTAAAACACTTGTTTGGTCAATTCGTTCCGTCACGTGCATTCTGCATAAAATTCGAGGGTAAAATAGTCTTTTCATGTCTATCCTTCATGAACTGTGATCATTGAATTATTTTGATGGTTTCATTTTAACCACTTAACTCTTTTTAGCTATCTAACTGGTTAATGAGGTAAGGTAATAAACCCCCTTTGGATACTCGGGTATGTTCAATCATGTAAGTTCCTTCCAAGTATAGTCAAAATAATTTGAATCGAACTGAATTGTTGTTTTCGTCGTAAAGAAGAGAACATTATAACATTCTGATATGGTAAACTTTTCTTTCGACTCCCTCGTGAAGTTACTATAAACCACTCAGATCGGTGTTGGGATAAAACGGTTGTGAGAGAGAGGTTAACGTCATTTCTTGGTATGTGGGATTAACATTTACAAGGTTTAAATTGGCAGAGTACATACCTTTACAGAAAGAAAGATAGCACGTGGGGGCAAAAACAAAATGGCCATAAGCCCGTGCACTATGCGGAGTGTATAATCTAAATTGATTTTTTGGCCCGATTAAACTGCATACTTCCCCCGTCACACGAGCATTTTATGCATATTGATATAGTATAGAAGAAGTGGAAGATTGAAATGAGTTGGCTAAATTCCAGTCATAAATTTCAGGTCAAACAAGAAACTATGTGTCAGAATAAATCAGTTAGATGATTTGATTTGATCTTGTTGACTAGTTAGAGTTATATTAGAACTAATCTACCTTCATGCTTTGCGCTCTCTATTTATTCTCTTGTTGATCAATAATAATTATTACGGGAAATCACTCTTTCATGGTATCTTGCTCCTCTGTCTTTCTTGGTGGGAATCTTGTTTCTTCGAGTGCCAAGAAACAGCCCACTGTTTCTCTTTCCAACACTGAGTCTGAGTACCGAGCTCTAGCCAACACTGGTTCGGAGGTTGTTTGGCTCACTCACTTGCTTCATGATTTTCGAGTTCCTCTATCCGGCCCTCCGTTGCTGTTATGTGACAACAGTAGCGCTATCTTCTTGGCTCAGAATCCAATGGCTCACAAGCAGGCGAAGCACATCGACATCAACTATCACTTTGTTTGGGAGTTGGTGGCCCCCGACAAGTTTCGAGTTGCGCACGTACCTACTGCTCTTTAGATAGCGGACATCTTCACCAAGGGGATGTCTCGTCCGCTGTTCGAGTTCTTCAGATCCAAACTGTGCATCGACGAACATCCAACGCTTCGCTTAGGGGGGGGGTGTCAGAATAAATCACTTAAATGATTAGATTTGATTTTATCGTGTTAACTAGTTAGAGTTATATTAGAACTAGTCTACATTCATGATTTGTACTCTCTATTTATTCTCTTGTTGATCAATAATAATTATTACGGGAAATCACTCTTCACTATGAACCTGCGGTTGAGACAAACGAAAATGACAAACAAGAAACTTACACAAGGATGGAGGGAGTATTTTTTTTATCAACGTTGTCGAAATTCAAATCAAAGATATGGTGAATTCAACAATTTCTCATGCATAATACGCTAATTGAACTAATGATTAAATGTGTCCTGTAAAAATGGAACAAAAAGTGTATAGATCCGAAGGATTAAGCCTGAACTATATCTTATCGAACACAGTGCTCTGAACACTTGAATGAAGTCAAGTTGTTCTATTGAAAGAAGCCAACCATGTAGCTGATGTTGTTAATGTGACTGATCTATGCTACAGGCCCAGTTCGTTATCTTAGAAATTAAATAGAGTAACACAAAAGAGTAACACATGTATTAATTGTGAGATTTGGAATATGTAAGGACATAAAATGGGCCCATTGGACTTGGGCCTATGACTGGTTTAGCTCACTAAGAAGTCCTTTACTTTTACTCCACTCCTAAGTCCTAAATAACAGTACAACACTAGGGATGAAAAGTGAGAAAAGTGAAGTGAATTTGGTGAAGATCCGTCCTATAATCATCTAATGAAATGGAAATGGAAATGTAGAGAGTTTAATTTGATGAAGATGGAATGTAGATGAAAATGGAGTGTGTGAATATGGAAATTATAACTAAGGATGCCAAATGTGTATTAAGGTAAATAGGGGTGGAGGGACACGGGCTTGAGGGGCTCCAGTCCTGCTAACAAATTTTAATGAAGTATTAATTTTAAAAAATATTACCCCTCAATCTCATATTGAATGCTATCGTATTTTTTATTTGATATTATTTTACAAAAAAAGAAGTAATTAACTAGCCTCCGCCAGAATAATTTTCTGGCTCCGCCCCTGAAGGTAAATACATAATACCTAAACTTTAGAGATATAACCTAGACCTCTTCAATCCTAACATGGTGAAATTGATACCTCTATGGTTTATGAATCAGGTGTGAATATAAGTTTATATCTGTCTTATTCTCATCTCGTCCCACTAGATCTGTTTTATACATGAGTTTGAAATGAATACAGAGACCAAACTAGACAACGAGGCAAAGATAAATTTCGTAGAATTCAGTAGGACAGAGATGGATTTCAATTGTGTATATGTCATGTATGATGGGCAAATGAGAATATAAAAACCATAGATGAGAATCGACATAAAAGAAAATAATCCGGACTCAGTCCCACACCAGTGCTATTCCAAATCACCTACTTCTACTCAATCCTGTGACTAATCACGTTTTCTTCTTCATTCTTTCTTGATCAAGATGGTCATCTCCCAAACAATTAAACAAACCTTGGATTCAAAGAAAACACGCCATAAATTAATTATTATAACATAAATGATCAATTAGTCAACTCCCATTTCCCCCTTTGATCTCAGATTCAAAGATATTCTGCAGATTTGGAGCTATGGAGATGAATGGTGCAGTTCCTTATTGATAATCAACATCTTTTACCATAGTAAAAAAAAAGGCCAGTCAATTTTGCCAAGTTACTCTCAATCTGACTGGTTTTTAGATTTGATATGCTGTTATGAGTGAATAACTACAATAATATTATTCCCTGCTAATCAGATGGGATCTTCATGCTCCCAATCAAATAAACAAATGTGTTGCAAATTCACACACCAATGAACATCTAGTTTCTGCTCCCTGCCGTACAATTCCCAACATGATGGCACATTTCTCAAATCTAGGATTTAATCGAAAGCATCCTTAATCTACCACAAAATCCTTGAACAATCCTTAACTTCTGCAAAATTGTTAGTGACAATGGAGAATCCTGCACTTCCTTATGTGGCTATGGTGGCTTCGCAATTCGCGCAGGTCGGCCTTCTGATCACGAGCAAAGGAGCCATCTTAAGCGGGATGTCCACCTTCACCTTCACCTTCTATTCGAGTGTCATTTCCGCTCTCATTCTCCTCCCCTCTTCATTTCTCGTGTACAGGTAAGGAACTGGACTGAACTGAAGTGCAGATAAGTTGAAAAGAACATAACTGTATTGTTTTTCCATGATATGTGATTCTGGGAGGAACAGAGCAAACCGCCCTCCAATCAGCTTGGATCTTCTCTCGTGGTGTTTCTTGATTGGCCTACTCGGGTATGTAGCGCTTAGGTTTGCATAGCTGAGTTCGATTTCTTGTCTGTTGTTTTCATCATATGACTGAGTTCAGTTCATTGTGTAGTTTCCTATCTCAGGCGGTTGGCATGGCTGGCACAGTGTACGCCTCAGCGTCGCTTGCTTCAGCCATTATCAACCTGATCCCGGGCTTTACTTTCTTCTTCGCGGTTTTATTCAGGTTCAAACTCTTTCTGAGAGAATGAATGTACGACGTCTGTGATAGAATGTAAAACAAGCGCTGATGGTGGCTGTGTGTATTGATATATATCGATCTGAATGTACAACATTTTTTGCATGGTTCAGGTTGGAAATGGTGGATTTCAGGAGGTTTAGTACCATGGCTAAGACCATTGGAACTGTTGTCGGAATCCTAGGTGCCCTAGTTGCCACCTTGTATAGGGGTCCCTCCTTACTGATGATCCCTTCAAACTCAAGTCAAAATCTCATTTTGTACTCTCTTAAAGAGTCATCAAATTGGGTTCTAGGAGGAATTCTTCTTGTAATTTGTTGTGTCATAGCTTCACTGCTTATCATAGCTGAGGTAATTGATGCTTGTAACAATGAATCTGCTTTAATCGCTCGTTTTCAACGTATTTGCATCTGCTAGATTCTTCCGATTCTTCGACAGGATCTAAACATTTTTCTAACAATTTCAGGCATTTGCCCTCAAGAAGTATCCGGTGGAGCTGATGATAATGTTCTTCTACAGCTGTTTTGTGACTGTTTTCGCAGCCCTGGCTTCTCTAGTCATGGACAGAAGCTTCGATCCGTGGAGGTTAAACTCTAAGACGAGGTTGTTAGGTGTTGTCTTCGCGGTATGTTAGCAAAAAACTAGGAATCTTGCCCTCTCCATTCATGAATTTCAGCAAAAGTAGGCCTTTTTTGAGGTGTCTAATGTGTGCATTGTGTGTCCTGAAATGTGAATGATTTAGGGGTTATTTGGAAATGTTTTTCAAGTGACTATTGGAGCTTGGTGTGTGCGAAAGAGAGGTCCTTTTTTTACAGCATCATTTCACCCCCTCGGAATTGTCATTGCAACTACAATGGGTGTAATCTTTCTTCATGACATTTTCTACCTCGGAAGGTAAATCGTTTGCTTTTGGTGCAACACTTTATGTACTGCTCCTAGGACAGTGTTGCAGAGTTTTTGAGTCGATTTTCTGAAATGCAGATAAACTGATGGAAGTTATCGTGTTATGTGCAGTTTGATCGGCTCAGTTATCATCGTCGTCAGGTTCTACTCTGATGTGGGGAAAGGCTAAAGAAAACAAGGTGGTTAATGAAAAAGCTCCTCTGTTTTCCAAGAATGACAATGTTGTTCGATAAAAAGACATTCGGAAAAGGAAAGTGCGAAGATAATAGTGTGACGGAGGAAGTATTAAATTTGCAAACATCAAAATTGTAATCTCATCATTTGCTTTTCAGACAATAAATTAATATATTTAGACCATTACAGGATCCATTTCTGATACATTAACCATAACAAATTAGTAGAATCATTTCTGAGAAAACACAAATCAGACCAAAATACACATACATCCATGACCTAGTACAACTGCTAAAAGTTCATCAAAACCCTAGATTCTGAAATCGGTTCCTCCAGGTTTCTAAACCTTTCGAGCCCGTGTTCTCTGCTTTGTCGCGTGCTGAACCACTTTTTCTTCCACGGGGAGACCTTTTCGACGTCTCACAGCATCAATAAGCTTTCTGGCAGTGTTGTGGGGCACATTCGATACACTGTGGCCGAACTCTTCTAGCTCCTCTTCAGTTTTCGGGACAAAGAATGGATCTTCTGAAAGCGTTTGCCAGTGACTTAACACAAGAAGAGCGCTGCAAGCGCCAGATGTCCATCTCCTCAGCTCATCTGCAAACCCGAAGCTCTCAGCAACAGGCAAGTACGCGTGAACTCTGAACAACGACGATCCCTCCTGCATTTCATCCTTAACAACATCTCCGCGCCTCCTTGTCAGAACCGCGTGCATGGACCCTAGTTGTTCTGTCGGAGTGTTCAGCTCGACAAAGTACATCCCTTCCACAAGTCTAGGTTTTCTCTGGAGTAGAGCTGATCTGCAAGCGTCCTTCACAGCCGTCATCACCTGTCCTGCAAAAACCCCGGGGAAATCTTCTGATTCTGAGGATGAAATCACAGCCTCAACCTCAAACGCCAGACCCCACATTGATTCGTCGCATAATGGTCCAGCAGCAGTAGCTAACTGGAATCCAGACAGCACGCTGCTCTCGAGACTCTCTGCTTCCATGGACAACTTTTGATCTTTGTCTGAGAATGCACCACTTTGGTCTGAGTCCAAGAATCCCAACTTTTCAGACACATAAGGGGATCCCTTGATTAGGACAGAGTTATCATCATTACGTTTAAACTTGAAATCTGGGGTAAGCAGAAGATTAGGTCCCATCTGTCTAGGCCCTAAAGACCATATTCTCTTGAGAAGTTTTCCCCACAAAAGCCTGCATTTTTCAGCTTGGTCCTTATCCCTCTCTGAAAAATAATCACTCTCCACAGCATCTATGACACGCTTCTTTAACGCTTCGATTGGATCTTCTTCTTCCACAATGCTACCCCTCAATCTTTCCAGTGTCTTGCAAGCCTGTCCCGAACTACCTCCTATGATATCTCCGAGTAACTCAGAACTGTCGTCGAGTAGCTTAGTGAGAGCACTCGGAAGCTTCATCAAGCGCACACGAACAACGCACCTCCCATTTGGTGTGATTTTCTCGACAAACTCAGAGCTGCCATTCAGTAATTTAAGATTTTCCAACGGATTCATCTCACCTTCGATTGTCTCTCTGTAGGAGACGAGTGGGGGAGACACTTCCAAGCTAACTCTCGCGAATCGCTCCTTCAAGTCTTTGATGCATCTCTCCAGATGAACTTCACCGGCTGCAGCAAGAACTTGTTCTCCTCTGGAAGAGACCGTGACCTCGACAAATGGATCTGCACGGTTCAAGAGCCTTAGCCCTTTCATGAGCAATCCCATATCAGAGGGATTTGAAGGCTCAATGGCCACCTTCAGAGTGGGTGAAACTTGAAAAACCATGTTTGAGAAAGGCCAGCAATTCTTTGTGGATGAAAGAGTTGCGCTTTTCAGAATATTCTGTCCAAGGCCTCTAATGGCGACAACATTCCCAGCTTTTGCAGAAGCGACGGGTTTCAGCCCCTGACCTATCATCAGATACAAAGACTGAAGCTCCACCTCTTGCACATGCTTCTGCATAGAGTCCCCCTCACCCAGAGGATCATATAAAGCTGAAAGCACGAACACAGTCTGTCCTGCACGCAGAATTCCACTAAAAACCCTTGCAAACGCGAGAAAACATTCTTCAGATTCCCCATTACTATCATCTCTGTGGTCATTCAAAAGCTCTTCCCGGGGAAGCATTTTCGATGGCACTGCAAACATCTTAGAAACAAAAGCAACACATGGTGCATCAGGCCTGCGATCACACGACTCCACACTTTTCCTCACGAGCTCTGCTTCGGTAAGGACCTCCGAGTTTGAGCTAGCTACATTGTCCGGTATTACTCTTTTAGGAAGCAAACGGGATATGCGAAAAGTCTGAGCAGTGACAGGGTCAGGGATGTGCTTAACAACGATTGATAATATAGCATCTGACAATGGAAGCCAACGACTCATGATGGACTGAAGAACAGCCTTGGGATCCTTGTTCTGGAGTTCACGAGGAGGAATCGACAATTTGAAATTTTTGATAACTTTCTGGAGCAACCCTTTATCACCATCTTCATCTAATGCACCATGGTAAACTTGCCAGAGTGGTTCCAATATCCCCTGAACAAACATGGGCTTCGCCTTAGATCCACTACTAATTCCTTTTTTTCCGACGAACTTCTTAATACTTGGATTCCAGTACCAAGGACCCCATAATGCTTTCTGCAACTTAGCAGGATTCATCCCAGCCCCAAACTTGGAAGCATAAAACTTCACGAAATCCAAAATGCTGAATCCCCACCCATCCAGCGCGCAAACAAACGCAACATTACCCTTCTGTGGCTGAAAAGCATCCTCCTCATCATCCTCTATCAAATCAAAATCATCATCCCCACCATCACTACCTCCCTCCTCTTGCTCACCAGAAGGCGCAGACAGAAGCGAATCAACATCAGACAAATACTTCTCCGACTTAAATGCGCTCACAATCCCATTAACCTCATGAACAATCCTCTGCAAACGGGTATATGCTTCCATAGGACTCAGCCTCAGCTCAGTTATCAACCTGTCGATCTTATTCAGGACCAAACACGGCGTTAGCTTTTCAATCCACGCTTGCCTCAACACAGCATGTGTCTGAATATGAACTCCCTCGACTGCATCAACTAGCACTAACGCCCCGTCGCTCAACCTAGCAGCCGTAGAAACCTCACTACAGAAGTCCATGTGACCCGGAGAATCGATCAAATTAATCGAATGCTCCTCATACTGAAGACCGATCGAAGAACTCTTCATTGTAATAGCCCTCCTCTGCTCCTCATCTAAATAGTCCATAAATCGGAGCCTACCAGCTTGCTTAGGATGAAGCACGCCACCGCCACAGGAAGCAATAAGGTGGTCTGCCAACGTTGTCTTACCATGATCCACATGTGCAAGAATGCAAATGTTTCTAATTTTCTCACACTCAAAATCACCCATCTTTTCAGCTACACCTTCAAGATTACAACTTTTTACAAATTCACAACAGATACAACAAACCTACGTTCTACACTATCAAAAACCTACAAAAATAAATGGAATAGATGTGTATCAGACAACCAAAAATACGAAATTTCTATTCTCTATGAAGAAACGGAAGAAAACTAACAAACTGGAAATTGCTTTCGGAGTTTGTTTATACCGGTTGCTTTTGTTCCGAGTTCCTTTCGACGGCGCGGCGGCGGGGTTTCAAAGATCTGTGGCGGGAATTGGGGGGTTTAGGGATTTAGGAAGAGGGGGAAACAGTTTTCTAAGCTACGACGACGTTCTACCTCGTAGGATTTTTTTGAGAAAAAAATAGAGGAGAAGTTATTGTTTACGAAATTGATTAGTCGTAAAGTTTTAGGTTTGAATTGAAAGAGAAGATGTCCAAATCTATTTATAGAGTTTTCATTTCGTTCCTTTTCCGATTCCTAATATGAAAAGGTAAAGAGTTAATTGCTAAAATAATCCTATATTTTGGTCAAAAATGTTAATCAAATCTTGGAAACCTTAATTTGATCGAAATTATGTTAATTGACTACTATACCCTTGTTCACAATAAAATAAAAATTCAGAAAGAGAAAAAAGACGGTTATACCCTCAAATCTTATTAACCAAACAACTTTTTTCTTCTTTTTGTTTGTGTTTTACTTCTCTTTGTTTGGGTTATTCAGATAACTCAAACCGATTGCGTCGAATTGATTTACCTTATCAATCTCGCGTTTGTGTCGGGGAGGGGTGGCGTTCTAGCGCCGGTGCTAGGGTTCGTTGGGGTAGCGGATGTGGTGATGTGGTGAGGTGAGGCAGCGGTAGTGGTGGTGGTGGGACGAGGTGGTGGCGAACTCTAGTTTGCCGGCTGGACGCGGGGGGTGGCGCAGGGGCAACGAAGTTGGTGAGGCGGCAGTGGTGGTGGCAGGACGAGGTGGTGGCGGACTTCAGCTTGCCGGTGGGACGAGGGGTGGCACAGGGACGGGTGGTGAGGTGGCGGGGTGAGGCAGCGATGGTGGTGGCGGGATGAGGTGGTGGCGTACTTTAGTTTGTTCACCCCGGGAAGTTATGGCATTCGATGTACTCTTCCTCGCGAGATCTAGTATTTTACTTGGTTCCAATTTAGATTTTGGATAGAGAGAAGGTTAACATCATTGATTGATGCTTGAGATTGTGGTTTTTGTTTCATAGTAGGAAGACACCGGGACGGTGTGGCGGCGAGGCGGCGGAGGTGGCAGCGTTGTGGCAGAGGTGGATGTGGTTATGGAGAAGAAGAAAAACTCTAAGGGTATATTTGTCATTACATTTTAGCCTTTATAGGTTTGGTCAATGCCGGACAAAACTAGGTTAATGTCGGAATAGTGCGGAAAGATTAAATCAGCACATTTGTCAAAAAACTTAGGGTTAGAATCGCACTTTCATATTTTACAAGGTTATATTGACACTTTTGACCAAAACATAGGGTTACTTTTGTATTTTACCCAAGGGTAAATACTCTCTCTGTCCTAAACTAAGATGAACTTTTACTATTTGACAGTTAACACTGTGAAAGTTTGATCACGTATTTGACTAGATATATAAACAATAATACTATTGTATGTGATTTGTTTGATTCGTCGTAATAAGTATTTTGTAAATATTAATTTTTTATTTGCTATTATTATACGTACTTAAATATAATAACGGTAAAACATATTTTTTGAAAATCGTGAAAAAAATTATATGCAGTTTTGTTTAGGACAGAGGGAGTATAGTAGTCTCGTGTCCTCATAACTCCTTTTCATTTTGGGAAAGTTATAATATATTGGTTTTTTTTTTTTTAGCAAATTCTGAATAATTTCATCTACTCAATTGATTATTTATACTTTCAATACAATTTTAATAATTCATTTTACTCTTGGTAAAAACGAGTGTTAAGAAATGAGGATTAAATACAAAGGATTAGAAAAACTAATATAAACCTATTTATCTTGTCTTTTGAAAGACGGTATTTCCATAAGTCATGGAAAGACCAAGGTTTAAAGTGTAAATTAGAAGAAATCAAAATAAAATTTTCGGGTTGCACGAATCAGGTTATAAACTTTATAACTACTACACGTTGCACAATAAAATTTTAATATTGTAACTAAGACATTTTACCTTTAATTATTTCAATTAAACTCCGTCTTTCCATAAGGCTATGGAAAGACGGTCTTTCCCAAGATTTTGCCTATAACAAAATGGTCAAAAATCATATTTCATCTCTCCTCCAAAATAACTACTAAAATATGTTCCTCCCAAAAATGGAGGAATTTCATTCCTCTTCAAACTCATCCCAAATTCATGCTACTAAACATCAGATTCAAGTTCTGCAACTCTCCAGTTCAAGCTCGAGATCAAGCTCCGAAATCAGAATCTGTATTTTTTTTGCAAATCTGACGAAATAGGATTTTGCGACGAAATCTGACTAAACTGCAATAAATAAGAAGGAAGTTGAAAAATAGAACCTGAATGCAAAATATAAAAATAGGCTTAAATGGGTCAAAAACTGGGTTATAACAAAATGGTCAAAAATCAGATTTCCTCTCTCCTCCAAAATAACTACTAAAATATGTTCCTCCTAAAAATGGAGGAATTTCATTCCTCTTCAAACTCATCCCAAATTTATGCTACTAAACATCGGATTCAAGTTCTGCAACTCTCCGGTTCAAGCTCGAGATCAAGCTCCGAAATCAGAATCTGTAATTGTTTTTTGCAAATCTGACGAAATAGGATTTTGCGACGAAATTTTATGGAATTTAGCGACGGAAAGATCGAAGAACAGCAGATTTTAAGTTTCTAAGATTTGCAAAGGTGAAATAATCGAGGTAATTTGAAATTTACGATTGAAAATCTTAGTTTTATGGTTGAAATCTCAATGATATGAAATCTACGATATAACATTTTAGTTTTACGGTTTAAAATCTTAGTTTTAATGGTTGAAATCTACGTTCTAAGGTGTTGTTATAAAGTACGGAAAATGAAGTAATTCAAGGCAATGAAATTGTTTTGTATGAAGGAGAAAGCAACGAATATGTTCAATATGAAAATTCAACAAGTTTACATCCAGGTTTAATTTTGATTTTGTATATACAGTTAAACACATGAAACAATTGCATGAACACATGAATTAACTTTTTATATTATGGAATTTTTTGCCAGATCTGGAATTTAGTTATATGCATGTTGTGAAAAACTGTAGGTGTTTTTTAATTTTCTGAAATGGGTGAAGTAATATGATGAACACTGATTGTAACTGCATGAACACATGAAATAACGTGATAATATTCCGATGGACAATTCTCCAAGGTTAGAAATTTGGTTTTATGCAATTAGTTGGGAAAATGTAGGTGTGTTTTTAATTTTTTTTTGAAACATATGAGGTAATATGATGAACACTGGATGTAACTGCATGAACAAATGAAGTAATGTGATAATGTTATGATGAACAATTTCTCAAGGTCTAAAATTTAGTTATATGCATTTTTTTGGGAAAATGAATTTTCTAGAAAATATGAGGTAATATGATGAACAATGAATGTAACGGCATAAACACGTGAAGTAACGTGATAATATTCTGATGGACAAATTTTCAACTTCTAAAATTTGTCTATATGAAATTTGTCGGATAATGTAAGTGTTTCTTAATTTTCTGAAACGTATGAAGTAACATAGTAAATAAATGATATAAATGAACGA
>JAUOBV010000013.1:1759094-1769808 GCA_032360425.1 Rubia occidens
ATATTCCTTCCATTTGTCTACGAAAAGACAGAAAGTAGAGATGTAAACTTCAGTGAATCTCTAACCACATCAAGCTCACATTTCACTTAAAATTCAGACAATAATCTTACAACAGATGAAGATAAACCCACAACATCTCCCTTCAGACTCAAGTTCAAGATCTTTATACCAATCCACCCCGATAACTATACTATGACAGCAGTGGTGGATCAAGAAACTACAGAACAGGTTCGAAAATCAGAACTGGACAGCAAAAGTATGTTTTTTTAAAACTGAACTAACTCCAAGAATTCAGTAAAATATTTCGGAAATCAAGAATGCCCGTGAACCATGTATGACAGTAACTGAATAACATTATCAGTTGGAAAATATCTCCATTGCATCAATCATCATAAACTAATCATATGAAATCTAACAATGCTAACTTTAAATTCATTGCCACTAAAACCACAAACTCTTGAGCCTGGACCTCATGCAATAGGTATCATATAATTGAGTAGAAACAAAACCACAAGTCTATAATACAAAAACATACTGTTCAAACAAAACTTCCCCCCAAAGATTTGGAAATCTCATTGGGCCAACCCAATCTTTCTGAGTGCATTCGTAGCCATATTCTTCCTTTCAAGAATGCCTTTATTCCAAAAAATATCTGATGTCTGTCCCAATCACTTTAATGACAAAAAAAACACAGTTTTTTTACCTCAGTACAAACGTTAACAACCGCATCAAAATCATCTCCAAACTCCTCCGTTTCCCTGGACAGCTTCTTAAGCTCCACCTTAAACTTCCTCGTCTCCTGAAAATTCAACGGAAAGAACATTAACATTTTCAAGTGAAATTACTGCAAAGGTTTAATCTTTTTCACAAATTGTGAGATGGGATTTTGCTGAAACTTACAGAAACAGCGAACTCGGGGTCCGGGTCAGGATAACTGTACTTTTGCACTGGGTTCGCTCTGGTGGGGCTGAGTGAATGCTTTTCTGAGATGGGTTTGGTGAAGAATGCTGGTGGAGGACGACGGAGGAAGGCGGCGGAATGGCGGCGGAGAAGGCTGCTCCGAGACGGAATTTTGGCGGGAAATGGTGTCCGAGTGCCGGTTAGCGGCGCTAAGGTAGTTGTTGGAGCCATTGTTTTCGGGTCGCGGGTAATTGCCCGGATAAGGAGACCCGAATTCTGAATCTGTTGTTGTCGGATCTTGCAATGGCCCAATTAGGCTTGGAGGACTAGGCCCAATGAATTATTTATGGTCTCACCTGTAAAACCTTGGGCTTTTAAGTCTGAATAGTTTGAATGCTGTCCCAACAATTAAAGTTTTATGTACTAAAGCCCCCAAAAGATGTGATAAAGAAAATGGAAAGAATGGCAATGAGATTTTTCTGGGGGGGAATCACAGTTTGGCCCCAGAAAGATTTGGAAAAGATGGGGTAGAGTGGCTATGCCAAAAACTGAAAATGGATTAGGTTTTAGAGATTTAAATGGCATAGTTGACTCTTTTTCATGCAAAATGTGGTGGAAGCTGCAGAAAAATGAAACCATTTGGACCACTTTCTTATGGTCTCTTCCAGCCACATACAAAAAATCCCACACTTGGAATAGAATCTGTTCAGTCACTGAGCACTCAAACTCTAATTCATTTGTTTTGGTTGGTTATGGAGAATGTCTATTCTGGGAATCTAACTGGACTGGATTGTGAGCTTTATGTTATGAATGGCCTGCTGAAATAGACATCCCTTTTCCTAACATATCTCTACAAACTTTCATTCATAATAAAACCTCTTACCTAACAACCCTGGAGCATCACTTGGCTACCAACATCATTCTCATTTTGCAGGAAGTTTCTATCCAACATAACCATGAGGATAAGCTAATCTGGAAACCATCAAGAATGGAAGATTTCTCTATAAAGTCAGCTTATTTGAGCTTCAGGCCTCGGGGACAGCAACAGTTTATCCTCAATCAGGTATGGACCAATGCAACACCTCCTAAAATGTCTATTCTCATCTGGAGAATTAAGAATAGGATCCTTTCTTTTGATGATATCCTAACAGGTTTTGGTTTCAATATTCCTTCAAAGTGTCCTTTCTGCTGCCATGCTGATTCTGTCAATCATTTTTTAATGAATGTGTATCAAATGTCAATATCTGGACCTCTGTCAATAGCATTCTAGCCATTCACCCACCAGCTTTTGGAAATGTGACTCACAGGATTAGTTTCTATTTGTCACATAAAGGCTGCTCTAAAGTTCACACAACAGTGATCAGAGTAACAAGTATGGTGGTTTTCTGGCTCCTTTGGACCAACAGGAACAAGTTCCTGTATGATAACAAAAAATCTTCTCACTCAGAAACCTGTCATTTGATTATTAGGAAAGTCTGTGACATTTTTGGTGCTTCCCCTTTAACTGGTGATAAACAGAAAAATTCTGTCCTCATTTATAATGGTTTACTCCCTTTCCTTAAACGGAAGAAATTGAAGTCAGTTAAAATAGTTAAGTGGTACCCTCCAGATATTGAACACAAAATTGATGTTGATGCTTCATATGGTAGTGATGGAAGATGTGGAATTGGGATAATAGTTTGAGATTATTCTGGTAAGGTGATTCATATGGAAATGATTTGTATTCAGGCTGAATCTCCCAATTCATGCAGAATTACAAGCCATACAAATAAGCCATAGAATAGGATCTACCAAAATCTTCAGCCTTATGTGATTGAATCTAACTGCTCTACATCAGTTAGGGGGGTATTTCGTCTATCCACTATGGATTGGAAATACTCCTCTATGTGCTCGGACATTTATGATATGAGCAGTACAAACAAGGTGGTTCGCATCCTTAGAGAAGGTAACCTGGGTGTAGATTTTCTTGCTAAAACCTGCACCAGGCTACATACATCACAGATTCTAACACTATCTCAGGCTCCTAGAATTCTTAGAGGATTGCTTTCTTTGGATAGGGAAGGTGTCCCTAGCATTAGAACATGATCTCTCCATTTTCTGGTACTGCTGTTTCTCCTTGTTTTTCTTTGCAGAATGAACCGACATTACACACAAAGGAAGGAATTAGATTGATTCCCTGACTCCTGTAGGCACGACACTGTGTCCTACCGCACAAACGAAGAAAGCTAATGTTCGCGTCTCCATTCTAATGTATATACTTCCTATTTTTTTGGCAAACAAATCTGTATTTGCACAGCATCTTCGGCGATTGGGTGTTCTAACGGGCAGGAATGGGGGTGCAAACTTGTGTTTCGACTGACACTCGATTCACTAATATGCCACTCTCATCCCTACACCTGTCTTTGGACTCTTATGCTAGTAGCTTAGAGTAGAGAGTTTTTGCTTCATCTCTCTCAACATCATTCTTTTGGTAGCAAGATGTCCTGCTACGTGAGCTTTGTGCTCCAAATCTTGTAACGAATTTAGCTTATGGCTACTTATCTTACTATTGTTATTCCAAGGTTTGGGGAGCCTAATAAAGATCCCTCCACCATGGGTGGATTAATTAATAATAATAAAAAAGGTTTTTTCTTGCTAGGGGACGGCCAAAACCCCTACATTTCCATGAGGTGACTCTAATGTTTGTTGCAGTGGCTGATTTAGGATAGCTACCGATGAACCCACATGAAGACTAATAATGAGACCTCCAATTGCCTCTAGTTGCTCTTCATCTGGTAAATAATATACAACTGCACCAATCTGGAGAAGTTCATCACCTTTGTGTTTCTTACATCCATCCCTAGCCTGCTTAGCTTCTCCATCCTTATCAACATTCTTTCTTTTCAGGTTTTGCAAACCTTGATTTTTGTACTGCAACCATTCTTCTTTCAACTCCTCCTTCCTTGTTAGCATTATTGGCTTCTCTCTTGAAACTGGAAATTCTTTAAACATCTTAGATTTTTAGGATCCTGCTCCTCTAAACCCTGTAACACCAAACCAAGCTTTTTCTTCCATTCTGCTCTCATCATCTTTTTCTGAAGCTCACTACTCCCTGTTTCACTAAAAATCTCAGGTCACAATGGTGTCCTGTGGACTAGAAGGCTCTGTGACCTGTGGTTCTCCTTGCGGAACAATTGTCATGTCCCCCTCGTCTTGGCTTTGAATCATAGGCTCTGTAACTTCAACATATTTACTATTGGCCTTTTGCAGATTATCCTGCTCCTAGGGATTATACTAGAGCTCTTTAACAGTTCCTCCTCTAACTCTGCTAAATAAGCATCCCGGTTTCCTATGAGCCTCCCTTGTGTTGCTTGTTGGAACTCCATATCCATATTAGTGGCCACATTTCCTATGATTATCATATTTTTCACTTGACCACTATCAACCATAATTTTTTCCAATAACGGGAATACCTGAGTTCACCATTTTTGTAATCAGCTCCATTTGACCATTAAAAGGAGTGCATATGATCATGTTCTACCATTGCGGCAGACTGAGTAATCACCATTTGCATGTCATTTAAACAGTCAATATGATGGGTATCGATATGTTAAAAGATATTATTTTCCATCATATTGGGCTGTATATGGGTGTTATTGACCCTCGTTTCACCCTGGGTTGAAGATTCGCCAATATAGAAAATAGGCTAGGAGATTGATAATGTCCTAATGCTGGATTAGGAGAAAAACCTGGTGGATTTGATAAATGGCTATCATGTTGGACCGTTGTTGTGACTGCGGATCTGTATCTAAAAACTGGGAGATTGTTATCCACGAGGACTAAATTTGAAACCATTGATTACTGTGTTAGCTTGTGAGTGGAATATATTCCACTGGTCATCCACAAACTCCATAGGAATGTTAGAAGTCCTGAAATCTGAACTCATGAACTCTAATGGTGTCAACAAACATATCCATGGAATCATCATACACCAAGTCTACTCCACGTTTGGAAACATGCTCCATAATCGATCTGGCCACGAATTCCTCCAATTCTGCATCAACAATATTGCACGTAGAAGGAGGATGACCCAAAACTATAAAGAGTTTTCAAAACTTGATAACTTTTTCATAGGCACAAGCGATCCAATATTGGTGGTCATCAAGTATTTGTAAATAAAACCCCGGGATCAGAGGTTTGGAAGGATCTATCTAAACCTTTCCATTAAAATACTTTGCATTGGTAGTGTCTCTGTGGGTTGTGTTAACCCTCTCAACGTCACCGATCATGGCTGCCAAATCTTTCCCAACAATTTGATTTAGCATCTATGTGGTGAAATTGAAAAGAAGAATCCACTCCAAAATCTGAGTAACCTGAATACTTCCAAACAGGAAAGTATCATCATAGCACCTGAGACAGAGTAGTCCTCCATCAATAGTGTACGGGCCATTATTGAGAATGACTAGAATCTCAATCTGTGTCAAATCCAAAGACCATGAACTTTTTTTTGCCTAGGAATGATCCATGCACGCGCACCCTAATGTTGTTGAAAGTACTAAGTAAATATGCTATTGGGAAACTGGTGATCATCAATCCAGTATCCCATAAGCCTAAAATGCAGGTTAGGGTCGTGGAACATTCTGTAATCTTGTGAGATTCTCAGCCATCCACTACGATGAGAGATACGTCTTGAAACTCCTCTGAAAGGTGTTGATGGGATGAATTAATCATCTATGTAGCCCCATTGATTTTCATATGAATGATCCACTCCATGCATGGCATCCACGGAGCCTTCTTGATCAGAGTCTGGTAGGAAGCCATTGAGATTTTTCATCTTGGCCTTTGGATAATTTTTTTTATGACAGGACAAAGGAAATTTTTTGGGAAAAAACATTTTCTTGTTTTATAAACTTTTTGAGAGCTAAATGACTAGATTGTCTTGCTTCAGTTGCTGAATCCAGACTCCATTTAGAAAAGTGAAGTGACCAGCCAGAGTTGAAGACAAATTTCAAACTATGCGTCAAAAACAGTGTCGTTTTGAGACTTTGAAGCTTAGAGAACTCAAAATGACCCAAGAGCTTCCTTCTCCTTTGTGACGGACAGGTGTCAAACAGCCGCATGTATTTGTCTTGGGTAGTGTAGCCATTGTTCACTCCTTCTTCTGCCATGCCTGAAACAAAATATATTGGTTTTCTTTTGAACAGTTTTCTCCTCCATGTTTTTGTTGGACTGAAAATTCAAATCCTTTTGTTTAAACCAGCAAACTCAAAAGAACCAATAAAACAAAAACTAGCCTTCAATGCACTGCTCAAAACGTTCCTTCCTGCCTCAATGGAAACTGCAGTTTATTGTTGCATTATTTACTCCAGCGCAATTACTCCCTCGCCATTTGTTATTAACGAAAACTTGCTCGAAACGGATTTCTATGAAAAACCCCCTTTACTGGAACTCACAGTTTTAGTTGCACCAAAACCGAGCCGCCAGAGGTGGAACCAGGATACATACGTGGCGGGGTTGATATATTAGTAAAAAAAATCTTAATTCTTCCCATTATCAGAGAGGGCTAATAATTTTTTTAAAATTTCTTTACTACCCAAATTCTCCATAATTTTTGTCTCGGTGGGGGGTTGGAGCTCCCTCAAGCCCCCATGTAGATCCGCTCATGCGCACCGCCATAATAAAAACTGCTCGATTGTGGGAAAGTTTTGCAAAATGAAAACGGCTTACAACTGTCCAAGTCTTCCAATTCTTCTTCAAAGCTATTATCTTTCACCAACACTACCTCTTAAACCCACTGAAAAATTAGAGATATTCGGCCCACTCTAAAGGTGTTGTTAGAGACCCTTTATTTTTAGACTCAAATAGCTTTAGGCCCTTCTTCTTTGAAATTTGAATTCCTTAAACCTGAAATTCTACGAGTTATTAGTAGACTGGACTCTTGAGAAACCTTTGTTGAGCCTCAAAGGATTTTTAACTTGAGATATGAAGGTTAAACCTCCCTGATTGTCCCTTCTTCTAAATTCTTGTTCTTATTCTTCTTATTCTATCTCTTCTAGAACATCTACTCTCTTTTTTCCTTTGATCATTTCTTTCTCTAATTTCTTCTTTCTTATTTTTTAATAAAAACTTCAAATGTTCTTGCTCTCACTTTAGTTGTGTGGTGAGAGAAAAAGTCCTCAGCCTTCCACGCACCGGTTGCCAATTACTGAACTACCGGTTCCTGAGTGATTGATTTTTAATATTGTTCGAAATCCCGGTTCTTTTCCCTTCTTTGTTCGCACGATTGTTTAGCTTGTATTGATTTTGCAGAAGTCAATCTTAACGGTATTGCCTAACCTAAATGTTTACAATGTTTCTAATTAAGTATCCAAATTTCGAGAACCACCCGAATAAAAATTAGCTTAATATGAATAAAATTCAAAAAAATGTAATGGGTTGAAAAAGACAACAAGAGGGAAAAAAATTAATCTAAACAAAATAAAAACACAACTCATAATAAAAAATTAAGAACTGAAATTTGATAAACCTTACAAGATTGAAGGTTGGAGTAATCAAAGGCGAAAACAAAGCTCAAAGGAGATGCGAAGTTGAAAAATTAAAAGTTTCAATAACAAAGCTAGGAAGAATATCTGATTTGATTAACTCAGATAATGAATCTATTGATGCTGTATGTGTACATCTCCTCTACCAAAGTGTCTAAGTAACTAACTCCCTAAATGCTATACAAGTGGCTAACTAACAACACAGAAAAGTAACTAACAAAGCCTAAATTCTAAAACTTTGTTGCACTGACTTAGTTTGGCACCAAAATGATCAAAGCTTCTCAAAGCTAATCCTGAGTATCTTCTTGCTTCTTGAGGCTTCTGTTTAGGCCTTCTGAATCCAAGTCCCTGAGTTTATATAATCCGTCATCTGCCCCCCCCCAAGATGAAGATTGTTTGAAAAATAAAAACCCATCTTGAAGAGGAGAGGCCGAGCAGTAGCAAGGGAAAGCAATTTGGTGAATCCATCATCCAGTTGGGAACTAGAGAATACATGCAATGGATCAATGAAGCCATCATTGTAAGTATCTCTCACATAGTGTCAATCTATCTCAATATGCTTAGTTCTCAGCAGCAATGTAATCACACTTCAGAGGGGTTGGAAGCACAAACTGATGCTGCAAATCAGTGAGAAGAAAAGTGGTCCATTTAAGCTCTGAAAGTGTCATAGACATAGCTCTATACTCAAATTTAGTAGAAGAACTTCTCACTGTGTTCTGCTTCTTTGATTTACCCTGAGAAATCAGGAATCCCCTAAGAAGATGCAGTAGCGTGTCACTGATCTCTTAGTGAGTTTGTAAGTGTTCAGTCTGCATCACAATAAGCTGATAAGGACTAAGAGAATGTTGCAGGAAATAATTCACCATGAATAGAACATCCTTTCAGATATATGGCAATATGAAGTGCAACTTTCCAATGATGATCAGTTGGCTTCTGTACAAATTGACACAAGTAATGCATTGAGAAGGTGATATCTGGTATGGTATATGACAATTACAAAAGTCTTCTAATCACTCTTCTGAAAGTACCTGGATCATGTACCAAGAGTGAAAAACTATCCTCAATTTTCCAAGAAGCTAGTAGTGGAGAAGCTACAACATTGCAATCATTCAAATAGAGATCACTGATCCGATCAGCAATGTATTTTAACTTAATTTGGAAGATTCAAGCCTCAGATATAGAAATCTCAATTCCTAAGAAATACTTAGCATGTCACAGATCCTTTTTTATGGGAATATGATATATATTAATCAAAACCTCGAACAAAATAAAGTTTAGGCCATCACCCTTAGCCTTTGTACAATCAGAAGATTATCAACCAAAACCCATACCATTTACAGATCAAACTGCATCAGATATTCTCCAATTACAATCAGAAAAGATCATTTCAATCAAGGTCTCCTTCGGCTACTCCTTAACTTGGAAAATCCTTTGATTTCTCTCAATCCATAACTGGTAGAGAAATGTTGGGTAAAGTTGTAACCTGCTCCATTTCTTCCTGGTCATAAAGTGGTATGGTTATTTCTTCATGTCCCTCAGGTTTCTTGTTGTTCCTATGTTGAGGTGATGCATGACATCTGCTGTGAAGGGGCAGTGGATGAAAAGGTGAGCAACATCTTCTTTAGTAGCTTTACAGAGTATACACATCGATCCCCCTGGTATAATCTTAAATCTTTCCAACCTGTCCACAGTGGCCAATTTACCTTTTACCAGCATCCAGAGGAAGTATATGTGTTTAGGATGGATTCTGGTGTGCCATATCAACCTAGCCAAGTAATCTTTTTGTCTGCCTCCCTTCAGAAAGGTGTATGCCTCTCTGACACTGAAGTTGCCATTCTTCTGCACACAATTGTCCAGATTTGCAAGCATTTGTATCTTTAGTTTAGTGATCATCCTCCATCCCCAGCTGTGTGTATCCAAACCCTTATAGTGTCTGAAGTCCCTGCCTTTTAGGTAATAAGCTGCACCCATTGCACCCACATAATATCTTTCTAGGACCATACATCCCAAATAAGCTTGCATAGAGAAGCTTTATTCCATAACGAAGGGTCTCTCAGCCCCCATCCTCAATTTTCTTTGGACCTGCACATGGTGTCCAAAGCCACAGCAGTAAAACCTCTACTTCCAGACTCTCTCCCCCAGATGAAATTCCTGCACAGCTCCACCACATCCTTGTGAGTGCTCTCTGGGAGTTTGAATGCACTGGACCAATAAGTTGTGATACTCAGCAGGACAGTGTTGACTAGTTGAGCAATCCCAGCATACGAAAGATTCCTGGAGTCCCAACTTTTTAGCCTGCAAGTGATCTTCTCCAGAAGGACACTACAAGTTGTTGCGTTCCACTGCATCGAGGTCAGGGGTAGTCCCAAATAATTCAATGGAAACTCTCCTCTAGACACATGTAGAATATCAGTCAACACTTTTTTGTCAGCCTCACACATTTTAGAGTAGAAGATCTGTGTTTTTTCCTCATTCACTACAAGGCCAGTTGTCTCCTGGAATATCTTCAAACATCCTCTTATACCCTCCACATATTTCTGATCAGCTGCACAAAATATGAGTAAGTCATCAGCAAAGAGTAAACTATGAACCCCAGCCTTTTGGCATCTCTGTTGAAAACCAATTTGTTTAGTTTAGAATTGTTGTTCCAGCAGTCTTGTAAGGTATTCCATACTCAGAACAAACAATAGAGGGGAGAGGGGGTCACCCTGCTTCACTCATTTTTTCCCTTCAAAAGAGGTTGAGAGTCTACCATTTATAGAGATGCAGAAAGAAGAAGTAGTGACACATTTCCTGATCCAATCCAAGAACAGGGCTGGGATTTTGAGCTGCTGTAGCCACTGGAATAAAAATTCCCAGTTAAGGCTATCAAATGCCTTGGATATATCAATTTTAATCAGATAGCTGGGCTTCAAAACCCAGTGATTATACTTGTAAAGCAACTCCCGTGTCAGCAAGATGTTATGGACTATATTCCTACCTTTTACAAATGTAGACTGGTTGTTTGAGACTAATGAGGGCATTACCTTCCCCGATATATCACAGAGAATCTTTGTAACCACCTTATATATGGTTGAACAACAAGAGATAGGCATGTAGTCACCCGGTACCTGTGGTTGAAGCTTCTTTGGGACCAGGCTAATCACAGCTTTACTGAAGTTCCCTAGTATTTGATCCCCCTTGAAGAAACCTTGCAGTGCCTTGGTAACCCCATCCCCTATAATGTCCCAGACCTCCTTAAAGAAATGGCTGGAGTAACCATCATGACCCGTGCTCTTGCTGGATTTTATGCC
>JAUOBV010000013.1:1806330-1817909 GCA_032360425.1 Rubia occidens
GCCGATAGGCGAACTTTGATTTTCACTGAGGATGTGAATACTTTAGGAGCTGTTAAAGGAGATGAAAATTGAAGCTGTTTTCACGGATTTTTGCGAAGAAGCTTCTCATCTTGCGAGTAGTTGCATAAGCAGTGTAACTGGCTCATCTCCCGCCATTCCTGTAAGTACATTCCCACCCATCAAAGCGTTGCGAGTTATTTTGTTGATTCGCTTGGTTGATATGAAATTCTGCCCTTTGGTGCAGTCCAGTTAAACCCCTTTAGGCAACCTTTAACTGTAGAAAACAGTGCTTTATTGCTTCCAAGCTATTCAAACTGCTTTTATATTTGGGATGTAGATTAGCACTTTAAGATTTGTTTTTTTACTGTTGCTCATAGATTAGAAGTCAAGATTTTACTTCTTACAAAGTGAACCATTGGGTGGCAAAATTCATGTTTTGTAGCTTTGCTTTCTTCTCTGCTTCTGCAAAATGCTTCTTTTTTTTGTTGTTATTCTGCTGCAGAATTTGAATCCTGAATCCTAATCGATGGGAAAAAAGAACACACAAAAGCCTACCTCTAATCGACGGGCTTGAACTCCTAATTCAATTAGGATCGGATGGTGGAGATTTTGTCTTCTTCCCGGAAGTTTTCTTTGGCGCCATTTTTTCTTCCTTTCTTACTGCAGCCGGGAACAGCAGATAAGAAGAAAAAAAATCATTTTTTACAAGGATTCCGTGTTAAAAAGAATCCTAAATACATGTTTAGTCTTAACCTGACTTACTGTATTATGTTGGGAAACAAAACAAACACCGCGTGCTCCCACCGATCCTCCTCTTTCTTGCAAATCAACAACCAGGTATGTATCTGATGATGATATAGTTATAATGAGTTAAATAATTGCCAATTTATGGTTTGAATCCCCACTGCTTTTCTTGTCATTGTTTAGGTTAGGGCAATCGACATGGCTTCGACATGGAAAACATTGGACCGCGAGAAGTGGTGTTACAAATATGAATGTAAGAAGATGAATGGAAGAAGATGAAAACATGGATCCTCTTTCTTGAGTATCGCTTTTGATGCGATGCGCATGGAAGAAGATGAATGTGGTAATGTCCAGGGCAGTTTAGAGAATTAGGTGGAATTCGCGAGATCCAAATGTGTTCGCAGTTTGGAAATCGATCTGAATAGCACCTTGTGTGGATCTCCCGCCACTGACGATTCTCCCTTTGGTTTTCCTCTGGATCTGTTCAATGGCTTCAGAAACCTGACCTCCCTCTCATTGAAGTCCATTTCGATATCCGATGAAGACGTTTTAAACCTGTTGAAGAAGTGCGTCGTCAATCTGGAAACACTGGTGGTAGAAAACACACCACAATTGCAGAATGTGAAGATTTCGGCTCAGAAGCTGAAGCAGTTAGAGATCCGGGACTGTCCAAACCTCTGCAGCATTGATGTTATCTCCGCGCCAAATCTCGAGTCTTTGGAAAAGGCGGATGGTTTCATAAACATAGTGCGTGTGAGCTTCTGCGGCAATGCTGTTCCGAAGCTCTCGAGTGTTTCCTTGAAAGGTATTCTGTGTCTGAATGTAGTATCTGAGCTCCGAGATTACTCTCCTTGTTTGGAGAAACTGGAGCTGGATATGGAACTCATATGCAACGATCCATCACCATCACATCCTGGATGCGGTTACAGAGTTGCGTAAACTTTCCGGAGATCAGAAATCTGAAGCAATTGATGCTCCAAACTGCAATCACACCAACTTGTTGCATGATGGACTGTGTCTTCATCGTTGCTGCATGTCCGAATCTGGAGAATCCAACACTTCGATATCGGCTGAAAAACAGGTGTAGTTTAGTTGCCCATGAAATTGTAGAACCTGTTAACGACGATGCTTCTGTATAATTCTACGTTTTCTGTTGTTATTCTGCTGCAGAGTCTGAATTGTGGATCCTAAGGTTACATTTAACAGCAAAAGAACAATATCCTAATGGAATTTACACATGTTGAGACAAAAAGATAAGATGACCTTATTTACATAACTCACAGAACTGCCTGTGTCTGAAACAAAAACCTCTCGGTCTTTTAGCTTTTCCGCGAATTACTTTTCGCGTAGTTCTTGCTCGAGAGGATCAGGGATGGCTGTTTCTCATAGATTCCTCTCGTGCGGCTCAAGCCAAGGAAAGCCGAGGAAATCAAAGACCTCTTTTTCTGTCCCAAACTTCAGACTTGCACTACCTCTACCCTGGATAAGATATCGAGTTCTAGATCAGCCAAGAGAAGGCAAGTAACTTAGCGAGAAGTGCAACTGTTCTATTCATACCCGTTTACCACCAGAGCCATGGGTGGCTGGAAACAACCCCGTGTCATCCAACCGGAATCCCTTGGAATCTGCTAGGAGTCTTAATCTGATGGAACAGGAACAGTGAGAGAGAATTGTTTTAGGACAAGAAGAAGTGATTTTAAAGTACCATGTTAAATGAACAAACCTTCTGTTTAGTACATCATTCCCTGTCCAAGCTATCAGTCCAAATGCATATATGTCTCTTGGATACACCTGTCGCAACACCAGTCAAGAATTACTTTCAGGAAAACCATAGTTTGATTCAAACATCGAACAATCACCAATGTACCTTAAAATCTATACGGCGTCTCAATTCTTGTCCTGGGGAAGTGCAAAGCCCGAAGTAAGTGTCAACTCCTGAATCTGTACCCTGTAAACACGCAAATAACAAAAAAATGGTGAACGAAGTAATACAATCCCTGATTCTATGCATGAACAGTAGATTAGAGTCTGAAAGACCTCTTCACTGTGAATACTGAAGATCAAATCTTCTCTCAAGAATTTCATGTCTTTTAGTCGCTTCACATACTTCGAGAGAAAACCTATATGACTGAAAGAGGAAATATTGCCAGCTTTTCAGCTAGTTCCACCTAGTAAAATATCGGTAGAGACAGATCAAAGATAGAAAAATACCTTTTACCATCGGGATGAGTAATTACCATATCCATATCCCCACAAGATGACTTTCCTCGTCGATATGACCCTCCACAGACAATATCTACCTGTGAAACAAGCTTAAATTAGTATATGATGAACATCATAATGGTAGAATACAAACTGAATTAGCCAATATTTCAACAAATTTCCATCAGCGAACCAAAGCAAAAGGTTCTCTAACAAACACTTACTCCCGGCAAAATTTCTTCCCCAACTTTCTTAAGAAGACTTTCCATCTCTTGAACCTGTGTGATTGGAAGAACTTCACGTGCGCTCAGAAGTTATCTAACATCAGTCATTTTGAAAAAGCAGGGAAAATGAACAGCTTGCCTCTTCCCGTGGGATCCTTGTATTGATATCATCAAAGTACTCTAAACCCACCCTCTGTGCATGCGTCAATGATTCTTCACTTTTCAGGTCATCTAAAGTTCGGTGCCCTTTGTCATAGAGCTTCACAGCGGTGGCCGGACCAATACCCCACACTTCTCCAAACAAACTAATAGTCCTGACCTGCATAAATCCACTAATTTTAATATTTTATCTCAAGAATGAACTACTCCATTTATTAGTACTAGACAATGGATGTTTAGAAAACGGGCATCTCATAACTCACAAACACCAAAAAGAACCAGCCTCAACATTTTACTCAGAAACTGGTTAGCTTTACTAGCAAGAGTAACATTGCCAGACACTGATGGCAAATGTTAATGTTTTTTGACCAATAAAATGAGTTTATAGTACCTTCTCATCGGTCTCAAAATGCTCCAACTTCGATAGCTTCCCAGTGGTCACTATCTCCTGAATCTGCAATTAAAAATAGCAACTGCGTTTCAAAATAGGAAGAGTAACAAATGTTGTCACATTCTCCTGCAATCCACTGGAGTTTACCTACCATTGAATATTCCAGTGGCAAAGTAACTACGAAAACATTTGCAATATCATGACTAAAAATCTACCCCCGAGAAGCACAATGAATGTGTCCGTACTTGATAAATTAAGAACATTCAAGCACGTGCTGAGAATTCCATTATGCATTTGTATATCATAAGAGCCATGATAGCGGATCAGAAACACAAGAGCTCTTTTTATCTTATACTAACATTAGCCGAGAAAACATAAGCATGATATGGTGTAAAACTGAAAGTGATATTACTTAATCAAGCGTACATATCTAATGAAACATTTTTTACTTACATGATCCTGCATTGACTTGCCAATAGCAGGCAAATGCTTCACCTGCTCAGTGCTCTCAATTTTAAAAGGCAGCTTTTCAATCACAGGAATAGCTTTCTGGTAGCTAAATGACCTTCGATCGTCACCCAAAGCTGCCGTGACATCCATCAGCAAAACATTAGGAGGATCTCAATGAAAAACACATAATTTACACGATAAGATCTTTTCAAATATACCTCTATATATGTTCAGAAGCTTCCCAAATATCTCAGTTATGTCCCGGTTCAAATCAGGAGGTTTGTAAAGCAAGGTAGAATCTGGCATCCCAACCTGGTAAGAGATCGATAAGAACTATACAATCAAATGTGGGTCAAGGCTATGAGTTCACAATGTCGGGCAATAAACCTCCCTATCTACCACCAATGGAAAGGGAAGGAACAGATCCAAAACTTACTGTTTCTGACTTCTTTTTATCACCAAGGTATGGACTAGTGCTTGCTGGGCTTGGAGAATTCATTGAGCTATCTGAGCCAGTGAGACTACTGGGTGAAATGGTTCCGTCATCCTTTCCCGGCTTATCAATTGTTCTTAAGCTTGCACTTTCCATTTCCTGTGTTGGAAGTTTGACCTTTTTCCGCTGTTGTTGTTCATTAGATCCAGAAGTAGCTTCATTCGAAGTACCTTTTCCAGACTCCAATGATAGTACGTATGATTCTTCAGACACCTTTTGCCCTTCTCTCAAGCTGTCCTCTAGCCACTGATAGACAAGTACTTTCTGAACAACATTACGAGAATGAACAGTCAAAAAATGAAACTAAAAAGCTACAGACTTAGACATACATGAATGAATATAAAGTCAAAATGAATCCAGTACTTCGTTCCAGTATTAATGTATTGAAATAAACTAAATTACAAACTGATATGATGAATGGAAACAGATAACCTACTAACTGAAGTGATTAAACTCACAGTTCTAGAACAGTTTAAGCGCTCAAGATCAATGTTTTGCTGCAATGCATTTAAATCCATAGCAAATACATGTGTGACCTCCTTCGAGAAACTATTCTTTATTGTCGCCCCCATTTGCTCTAACCTGCGCTTCCAAATCTACGTAAAAAGAAACGAAAGAAAAAAACAGCTCAATTCGAAAGTTCTATTTATGCGAAAAAGCACAACTGTGATTATGTTAGCATACATAACATAGAACCTAAATGTATCCATTTTTAAAAAATCATTCCTCTTAACATACTTTTTATTTCAATCATTGTGAAACACTGATAAACATGGGAATTCATTTTTTTTTCAATTGCCTGTGGGATGGACATATTTATAAAAGGAATCCATTCCAAAAGCCTAATTTTTTCTGCCCAATAGGACATTTTTATTTCAAGTCTCATTTTTTTTATAATAATATAAACAAAATCAAGGTACAGTTAACAAACCAGATTTTTCTAGCAACCAAGATATAATATAGGAAAATGTAAAGGGCAAAAAAGCGCACACACAGACACACAAAAGCCAACCTCTAATCGACGGGCTCGAACTCCTGATTCAGTTAGATAGACAGCCATCCCGGAAAACATCCCCTGAGGATCCAACTGTGGAGATTTCGTCTTCTTCTGCCGGGTATTCTTCTTTGGCGCCATTTTTTCTTCCTCTCTTACTGCAGCCCAGAAGAAATAAAAATCCTTTCTTTATTAAGTACTGACACTAAAAGCGCTCACGACTTCACTTAGAAAGCGTTTTCTCAAAACCCTTCAAGAACCCCAGTTTGAGATAACTCTAGCAAACAAAGAAAGGGGAAAAAGTTGAGATTTTAATGATTTTGCAGCGGTCAATTGGGAACCCAATGCTTAGCAGTATATGCAGATTATCGTATGGATCATCTCCTAGTTTCATATTGCCGTTAAGGCATTCTTCTGTATTGGTATTTGCACAGAGCTTTAGAATCAGAGCATTTGGGACTGCGGCGGCGGCGGCGGAGGAGGATGGTGGTGCTAAAGAGACTTTCTTTGCTGCTGAAAATGTGACGTGGGGTTCTCTCGGTGTGTCAAATTTGGTCGCCGGAGCTCTGTCTCAGATTGGCTTGCATAGACCCTCATTAGTTCAGGTAATCAATTGTGTGTGTGTTTATACTAATATCTTTTTTCTTCTTTTTGTAGTTTTGATGGATTGGAATAGGGTCGTTAAGAGTGTAGGATTCTGTTCTGAAAAGTATCAACCTTTTTTTGTGTTTGTAGAGCTACTTTTGCATATATGTAGATTGTTTTGTTCAAGAATTTATGTTCCCGATGGTTAAAATTCAGTATGTGTTTGTGAAATTGAGTTTGTTATTTTGCTCTGATGCTGGCTTCATTTGGGTATTACCCGTGGAATGGAAAATGGGATTGAAGATTATGGGACTTGGCTCTGAAAATTTTGAACTTTGTTTTGTATGTTCATAAAAATCTTTTGAATATGTGTTAACTTTTGTTAAGAATCCATGTACCGTATTGATGTAATTTAGTATGTATAAAATTCAGTTTGTTGTTTTTCTTTGATTATTGTTTCATTTTGGTGTTTTTCAGTGGAGTAGAAAGGGGAGTGATTATTATATGATCATATTTTAAAATACTTGAACTTTGTTATGTATGTTTGTAGAGCTACTTGACAAATTTCTAGATTTTTCTTTTTCAAGAACGAATGTTTCTGATTTTTAGTAGAGTGTATTGGTGAAATAGGGTTTGGTGTTTTCTTTGGGTTCTGTTTGATTTATGTGTTTTTTAAGTGATGTAAAAGAGGGTAGTGAGAATTGTAGGATTGTGTTTTGAAAACTATGATCCTTTTTCTGTGTTTTCCGAACAATTTTGATTGTTGTAGATTGCTTTGTTTAAGAATATATGTTTCTGATGGTTGATGCAAGTATGTATTGGATGAAGTTTGTAGTTTTTCTTTGGTTTTGGTTTTGATGATATAACTTGGTTGAGTGAAAAAGAGACTAGGAATTATTGGATTTGAATTTGAAATTTTTTAGAATGATTTTGCTTATTTGCTCAAGAATTCATTTTTATGCTTGTTACAATTCATTGCCAAGTGTTTTAATTTCTCAGTTTAGTTGTGAATCCGGATGCTTATGATGTTTTCTGAAACTTATAGGCGGCTTGCATACCGAGTATCTTTTCAGGAGCTGATACAGTAGTTTCTGCAGAGACTGGGAGTGGGAAGACCCATGGCTATCTAGTTCCTTTGTTTGATATGTTATGCAGAGTTTCTGATGACTCAGAAGAAGACTTGTCTGACAGAAAGTCAAGGAAGCGTCGTCATCAATCCCTTGTTCTCTGTCCGAATGTCATGTTGTGTGAGCAAGTGGTCCGCATGGCTAACTGCATGCTTAACGAAAATGGTGAACCGCTGCTTAGTGTGGCAGCTGTTTGTGGCCGCCAGGTAATGATTTCTGTGTATAGGTCTCCTTAATAGATTTGGTGGATGAACTAGTTAGCAGTGAGACTTTTTCGTGTTGTTAATGCCATGTTCATACTTTTACTGCAGGGATGGCCAGTTCTTGAGCCTGACATTATAGTATCTACTCCGGTTGCCCTTCTGAACTACCTTTATGCAATTGATCCCGAAAAAAGCAGGCGTTCTAATTTCATACGGGCAGTGAAATATATTGTAGGCCCTTCTAAACATAATTGTGTCTTTGTCTCGGTGGCTTCAGTAAATTGAGATCTCATTTGTTTGCTCAAAACAAATTTTAGGTTTTTGACGAAGCAGACATGTTGCTTTGCGGAAGCTTCCAGAACCAAGTCATTCGTATCATAAATATGCTTCGTTTGGAAGAAAAGCAACTGTCTAGACTGAAGGCCTTGGAAAATGAGAATCCTGTGGCCCTGAATGATGATGCCTGTGTAAAATGTATTGAAGAAGATAACAAAAACATGGAAAAAGATGTCCTTTCAGAATGTGATGAAGATATTGAGAGTGATGTTGACATTGAGATTTTAGAAAGTGAAGTTCCTGCTGTGCAAGGTAAAGACTGGAGGAGGGTTAGGAAGACTTATAGGCGAAGTAAGCAATACATTTTTGTTGCAGCCACACTTCCTGTGAATGGGAAACAAACTGCTGGAGGAGTATTGAAACGCTTGTATCCAGATGCCCGTTGGATTACTGGAAATTATGTCCATCGCCACAACCCGAGGTTTGCATATGCTTGATTAGTTTGAGATAGTCCTGTTTGAGTATTACCATCTGCTGCTTTTTGAATTATGTTTCTTGCTCTAAATCTTCCAATTTTGATGCATCGACAATTTACTCATTCCTCTTATAATTTCTCTTCTGCTTTAGATTGGAGCAGAAATGGATTGAAGTAAATGTCGATACACAAGTAGACACTCTCATAAGTGCTGTAAAGGAGTTTGAGTCTGTGTCGGATACATCACAGGTTTTACGTACCATGATATTCGCCAACACTGTTGATGCTGTTGAAGCTGTTGCCAACATTTTGACAGCAGCTAGAATTGATTGTTATCAATATCACAGTGACATTTCGCTAGATGACCGTACAAAAAACCTAACCGACTTCCAGCAAAGGGGTGGTGTTTTTGTTTGTACAGATGCTGCTGCACGTGGTCTGGATGTTCCTAATGTGTCACATGTTATTCAGGTATTTGCGCTTCGGTATTTGACACTCGTGCTGCATAATGTGAGAAGCATATTATTCTTTATTGAAGGCCATATCTTCTTGTTGTGAATCATTTAGGCTGAATTTGCAACATCCGCTGTGGATTTTCTCCATAGAGTTGGCCGCACAGCTAGAGCTGGTCAACCCGGCGTTGTTACCAGCTTTTATACAAAGGCAAATCGTGATCTTGTCGCTGCCATTCGTCAAGCTGAAACACACTCTCAACCTGTGGTAATTTGTTGCATTCCTGAATTTCAGGCTACTAAATCCTACCTTTCTACAAACTATATACTTAATCGACATTTGACATGGCTAGTAATTGTGAACATTTGTGTACACTGCCATGTTGTGTTCCATTTTGATTCTTGCAAGTCTGATCATCTGTCGGTGTCAAGAGCGAATTATGTCATTTTCACCACAAAAAATGTGATTCATATCATGTGCATTTTCCAAGTATATCAGAATGATTTGTTATTGATTGCAGGAAAATGCATTTAGCAGGAAAAGGGGCTTTAGAAACAAGCTTAAAAAAAGAGGTAAGCCAACATCTTGACAACAGAACATTTTCTGCTATTTGCATACACCAGTGTAAAAAGGGCATACCGGTAATTAACCTAAATGCATGTCCTGTTATTCCTTCTCCGTAGGTATGAGGAATAACTCGAGTGATGCAGGCACTGCAGAAAGAGTTCCAGCATAGTCGAGGTTTGTCCTCTTAACCGGACACTTTATACTTCAGTTACTCATCAACAGTGTACAACCTATAGGATCTTTTGTGAAAAGATTACTGAACAAATTGAACTGACTGAAGTAGTTTATTGAGCCATTATTTATTTAATAAACCTATCTTGCTGACAACTGTTGACTGTTTTAGTTAGCTGTTTTTTTTTGTTCCATGCTCTTCTCTTAGAATTCTGCAAATGATGCACGAATTCATTGATAGACTGGTCTGAGCTTCCGTGTTCCCCAGCTGCTGCTTTAGCCGATTCCCTCCATTTCTCGGCATTTGCCCTGATTTTGTGATTTTTATCACCTTCCATGACTTGCTTCAAGCAATACAAAAGCTCCTCTCATCACAATCCCAAACTCGTCCTCCTTGGCTCTAACTCCCACACCCCATATCTCCTCTATGAACTTTGCATCTGTCATTTGGTCTGCCCATTGAGGCACCCCCACCATCGGCACTCCAAGGCTTAGCCCTTCGAGCGTCGAGTTCCACCCACAGTGCGTGACAAAGGACCCGATGGCCGGGTGCACCAGCATTTCCAGCTGGTTGCACCACGACACGATGAGACCCTTACCTTGTACCGAGGCCATGAATCCATCGGGGAACTTCTTGCGCTTTGTCTCCCTCACAACCCATAGGAAGTTAAAATCGCCGCCTTTTAGAGCCATTGCTATCTCTTCCATCTGTTTTGCTGATAACGACACCATACTTCCAAAAGATACGAACACCACTGATCTATGTGGCTTGTTTTGAAGCCATTCCACGCACTGGGCGCTTAGCGGCTTCCACAGGCTTGCTCCATAGCCATAGTCTCCCTCCATCCTTCCGTCTAGGTAAGCAGACGGCACCATAGGCCCGATCAGCTTTGCCGGCAAGAGCTCCGATACGCTTCTTGCTGCCTCAGCCTCTAGTTCTAGGAAGCTATTGTTAAAGATCCAATCTGCCTTCTCCAAATTGGAGAACTGGTTCATTTTCATAGCCAAGTAAGCCGGGTAACTCTCGGGGGCCTTGATGAAGCTCGGAACATCTATAGAGTTCAACTGTGGCAACCCGGGCAAAACCACGGGAAAGTCGCTGTGCTTCACGGGCAATGATAGCCTCCCGTAGTGTATGTAACAGAACACGGCACAAACCGTGGTCGAGTTAGTGAAAAATGCCGCGCCATAAACACCGTGCTGCCTCGCCACGTCGAGAGCCCACGGCAAGAACGAATCATACACAATGCAAGTGATAGGATGGCTTGATTCCTCGTACTTGTGAATGATTTGTGACAGTGTTCTTGAACCACTCTCTCTGAATGCGTTCAGGTACACATCTTCTCTCCCGGATTCGGGTTTTTCACCCTGGTCGAACCCATCGGAGATAGTCTCCACTCCGACGTTGATCACGGCCCCGTTGATGGATCCAACGGTGGAGAAAGTAGTGGCTATGGTGGATCTCACGCCCTTGGAAGCGAGGCGTTTTGCGAATTGGAGAAGAGGGTTAATGTGGCCTTGGCTTGGGTACGGAACAACCACAACATGGGGCTGTTGATGATGATCGTAAATGTGTTCCATTTATGGAAAGTTCAGAACTCTTAACTTTGTAAGAAAGCTTTTGAGTTGGATTGCTGTTCGATTTGACTTGAGTTTTCAACAAAAAGGTCCGTATTTATATCGGGGAAATAGAAATGCAATTTGATGAGATCTACGTAATCTGATTCTGTAGTTTGTTCAGAAGCATGCATTCATGCGTCATCGTTATGTGACGTCATGTCGCTGAAGTCATCAGAGACGTAGTTTATCGTACGTACGTTTTTGCATGTTTGATATGGACGGGTGGCCGGTGGTGTCTTAACTGCAATTTGTTGGACGATAATTGATGTTTTAACTGCAATTTGTTGCCAACTTAGGTGCTCTATTGGAAGATAGCTCTAGTTCAGCTGAAACAGGTATGAGCTGAGTTGAATTGTATTTAGGAAAAAGTGCATTTATGCCCCCTAGTTCTTGTTTGTGAAGATATACCCCCGAGTTTTTTTAAAGTGCATTCACACCCCTGTCG
>JAUOBV010000013.1:1907247-1917505 GCA_032360425.1 Rubia occidens
GCCAATATAAAAGAAACAACCCAAAAAAGAAAGTGTGTCATTGTTAAAGAAACGGATAGAGTATGTGATATTGTTGAATTCGTCTTAGTAATTAGTTTCTAAATATCAACTTTTTATTTACCATTATTATACGTAGTTAAACATATTAAGGGTCAAACATGGTTTTTAAAACCGTGAAAAACATTTTGTGAAGATTAATCTTGGACGGAGGGAGTATATACTTTCCTTCCTCCACTTTTAATTAAGTTTCTATTTTAATTCTTTTAAAAGTGTCACTACCAACACTTATTAAAATGTTACAATAACTTATAAAGTGTTATTTAAACATTTGAAAAGTGTTACCTAAATCATGAAAAGTGTTATGTTAGATCTAATGTAACATCAACATCACCTAAGGTAATACTTGCAAAAATGTTGCAATAGGTTCAATTTAGTATTATTAGCACTCAGAGCAACACATTCAAAGTGTTATATTATCCTTAGGTCGTAGTAGTGTGTGTTTTTTACTGTATAAATTTATTCATATATAAATTAAAGTAAGATCGAGTTTGATTCATTGCAGCACGTATTTTTAAATATCAACGTTTATAAATTTTAATTAGGTGTTTTACTCATCACTCATGATTGATTTTAAAGAGGTATAGAGTTTAATTTTAGAGCGACTAACCGTTGTACGTGAGATTTTATAACATATTGACGTAATTAATTAGGTGACTTGATTTTATTTTTATTTATTGCAAAAAGGTTCTTATAACTTTTTAAAAAATTTAAATACATGATAATGTACAAATAATTATAATTTAACCCTAAAAATATTGAACTTTTTTGTAATTGATCTAATTGTAGTCGATCTAATTAATAGAAAACTTTCTCTTTTTTAATTTTTTTTAGAAAAATGACAACCTATTTTACTGCAGGTGATAAATTTCCGCATAAACCAAACCAATCCTTAAACCTATGATAGCACATGTTATTTGCTCCAATTATATTGTTGTTGATCATTTAATGAGGGGACGTTGACTCATAGGACAGTAAAGCAGTGTCTGAAACAATCAAAATGCACCATTCGCTTTCCCGCAGAAAAAATATCATGTGGCTCAACATCTTTCCCCGGTGCCGGAAGACAACCTCACCCACGGCGGGCGTCCGATGCCGGTACTCGGTTTCGGGACTGGACGCAGCCCGCCATTGGACGATGAAACCACAAAACGGTCAATCCTCCAAGCAATGGAGCTCGGCTACCGCCATTTCGATACAGCAGCTATGTACAGCTCCGAACAGCCGCTTGGGGAAGCCATTAATGAAGCTTCACGCCGAGGTCTGATCGCTTCCCGAGGCGATCTTTTCATCACTTCCAAGCTCTGGTGCAGCGATGCTCACCAAGAACATGTTATTCCGGCGCTCCGACAGACTCTCGAGTAATCTTAGATTCTTAATCTTTCTCCTTTTTAATAACCCTTTTGAAGTTTCTGGGCATCAGCTAACTTTTTTTTACGGTTTGGTTTAGGAAAATGAAGCTGGAATATATCGATCGTCTTCTCGTTCATTGGCCGGTGAGTTCTCGGCACGGGGTTCGTGGATACCCGATTGAGAAACAGGATCTTCTCCCGATGGAATTCAAGTTGGTGTGGGAGGCAATGGAAGAAGGCAAGAGACTTGGGCTCACAAAGGCTATAGGAGTCGGCAACTTCTCCATCAAAAAGCTCTCAGAAGTGATCGCCATTGCAACGATTCCTCCGGCCGTAAACCAAGTGAGCTGCAAATTCCGTATGTTTCATTTGAAGAGTCGTGTTTGTAATATTGATTATAAATGCGTTGAATTTTGTTAGGTTGAAGTAAATCCATGCTGGCAGCCAGGGGCGGAACAGGGGGCGAGGCGAGCTCGTGCCACCTCTGGGATCCGGTGACCCGGGATTTAGCCCTAGGCGCCACCGGAATCCATGGATTCCGCCCCCTTAAGTTGCAGCGGTCAGTTGACTCAGTCCCCGGCGAGCCCCAATGAAGAAGACATCTATTTTATTTTTTTTATTTTTTGTATTCTTACAAAACAAAACGACGCCGTTTTGTTAACTTATAGGTAAAAAAAAGATGGCCAATTGGACTGAACTGCAAAGCTACAACAAAATACAACCCAATTTCAACCCTATGCCATTCGCCATTCGGTTCAAACTAACGGGAGAAGTCTCATACTTCGAATTTCAAAACCAAATCCCTCCGGCCTCCGTCACTGCTCGCATTTGCCGATGTTCACCGTCTGCGGTCCGCCACTGCTCAGAGCCTCAGACGCCGTCCGCCACTCCGCCATATATCCGTCGTGCGGAGAAGGGCGCTGCGCGAACAAAAATTTTACTCTTTTTAAGCTCCCCTTACATAAGGTTTTGGTTTCGCCACTGCTGGCAGCAGAAGAAGCTGATACAGTTCTGCAAGGCTAATGGGGTACTTGTGGTGGCTTATTCTCCTATCGGAGCCTATGGGGGCACCAACGGTTTGATGGAGTCCGAGGTGTTGAAGGAGATAGCAGAAGCCCGGGGAGTATTCGTGGCTCAAGTTTCTCTGAGATGGGCGCATGAGCAAGGGATAAGGGTGGTGGTTAGGAGTTTCAACGCAGAGAGGATGAAGCAGAACCTACAGATCTTCACCTGGTAGCTCCGCGAGGAGGAAAGGAAGAAGATCGATGGTATCGCGCAGAGCCGGGCGAGTGATGGTCTTGGCTTCATTTCTGAACATGGAACTTACAAACTATGTTGCACCGAGGCGAGGACAGGTACCTAAACGGGGAAGGGAAAATTAAAAAATTATGGATACAGGGAAGGTAAGGAGACGGATAAAATATAATAATAAAAAATATATAATATTCAAAATTTTAACATCAAATAAAACAACTATTCAAAGCTTAATAAGTGGTAAGAAATATAAAGCCAACGAGTTCATTCATTCACTCCCTCAAATGGAGTTCATTCACTACCTAAACGATTGCAGGTTAGGAATGTTGGGCCATATTAATCGGGCCATACCACCCACGCTGGGGCCCAACATGGAGTATGCTCTTAGAAGCAGGACCGTGGGAAATAAGTTTGACTTTGTATGTCTATTAGGATGGCAGAATCGCCGTCGCCAATGTTGAGAAAAATGGTGACGACATGAGTTCCACCATTAGAAAGCAAGTTTTGTCGCTCACGAAAACTGCCACTTCTAGAATACGCCATCTTCTGGAGCTGTTCATAATCCACGTCAAATGTGTGAGGAAACAATCAGCCGTTTTCGACATTTTGAGGAAGTCCCCAAGGCATTTCCGTCCTCGTCCCAGTCCCCGAAATGTCCCCAACCGGTAACGGCGATTGATATGGCATCCCCGTGCATTATAGCTTGCAAAAACCATTCAGGAGCTGTGGGATGATGACTCTTAAGGAGTCTCAGTAGTAGTCATATTATTGCCTTTAGGCTGCTACAGAATTTTTTTACAATTGCTACCGTCTATTTGCTTCAATAGCTTACTCTTAAGGAGTCTCATCAAATTTGAATGATAGTGTGTAATGTCTCAACGAAACACAATAACAGTGTACTTTTCATACACCTAATCAACAAGATACGAATCCTACACGTAACCCTAGCTTCTAGCTTGTTGGAGTACATTTTTCCAAGTAACTACTAGGCAGAAAGAAATAGGTACTTAATGATGCAGGGTCAATGATAACATTACCTACAGATATCCAACAGTTGAGCACTAAGAACAGGAGAAATTATGTACAGAGTATGTTAAAGAGGGCTACAGGAATGATCAAGCTCGAGAAAATGGAGTGTAAAGGAGGTTCAGAACCTTAGTAGTCGCGAATTCAGACCTAACAACCGGCAGGTCTCTCGTATGTTGGGGGCACTGTAGGACAATACTCGTTCATGTGGGCGTACGGCTCCAGAGTGTTGTAGAGAGGCAATTCCATTCTGAACTCACCGAGAATCTGGCAGAAAGGGAGGTTTTCATCCCCAATATTGCACCATTCTGGAAGGCGGGTCTGATTGTTTTCATATATTTTCAGCATGTAGGCATCTCGAATCTGTGAGGGGGTTATAAATGCAATTGTAAGTCTAGATGTAAGGTGTTTCCACTATGAAAAATATGCTCGGACATGAGGTGATTACTCACCGTGAATTCAGTTACTTGAAGGGACTCAGCAATAGGACCAAACACTCCGGCTTCCTTGTACATTGCCAAAATAAAAGCTACGCAAGTAGTAGATTTCCCATCACTGTAGATCCAATCATCATTCTCTGGAATGGTAAGCAGCTGATCAAAGGTTAACCCACGCCCTTCAGTCTCAGTGAGAATTTCATACAAGTCGAGATCCTGCCAGGAAAATTGGAACAGTCAGATACTGTGTGTGCACAAACAACACCAAACTTTATAGTTTTCACCATAACAGACTCTTCCAAGTTAAACTGCGCATTTTACCATCATCTGGTAGGCTTCAAGACATAGTCTTCAACCATCCCTTAATCAGCTATTCTCACTGGTTGTGTAATTATTACAATTTTTAGTTTTAAAAGACCTTAGAATTAACATACTCCCTCCGGCAAAGTCAAAAGAGAACCTTAGAAAGGGGCAGAGATAGTAGTTGAGTTCAGGAAAAAAATCATCTACATGCATCCATTTTTGCAATACTTGCTGTCCTCAAAAACACAACAAAAGGAAAACAAAGTAATACTAAAGCCCATCCAGGACTTCACTAAAAGATATACCCCTCACCTCAGTTTCAAGGCGCTTATTCAACGCTTCATTCCACATATTTGCAGCATAAGATGGCTGCACTCTCGTCCACATGGACATCAGAGAGATCACCTGCATAGAGCATGTTTAAGCAAAGTTAAATCACCAAAATAACATGTTGAACCAAAACAGATAAACATAATAAAGGTGAAGAAAATAAGTGGAGCATTTCATACCAAGTGAGCATCAAGTGGTGGGGGGTAATTGTCAGCCACGGTATCAATCCAACTAAAAATCATGTTGTGATATCCATATGGTTTCCCTGACATTCTTTGTGCATATTCCCAAGCAGCAGAAGAATTGAACTTTGCACGAATATCTGGATGCAAAGGTAGCAATCCTATTTGAGGATTAGAGTCGTCCTTCAGAGCTGATTCCCACCACTCACTCCATGGGACTACAGCAATAATTTCTTCTCCCTGTAACATAACAAAGAATGAGATCGAGCTAGGCTATACAAGAAATCCAATCTTCTTGCTCCCTGTAATATGTAACATAAATAAGAGTCTTAAACCTTAAAAATGTATGACGTGTGGCCTAATATATAACTTTAGGTTACTCAGTTACCTATTTCAATAATACTATGGAGAAATATAATCACCTTCTCATTCTCATATCCTGATTCAGCAACAAAAAGATTGCCCATGTCGTCTTTTAAACAAACAGCTGTATGACCAGCAAAAGCACCAGTAACCCACTTCTCAAGTGTTTCAAACCCACCCCATCGACCACGAATTTTTGACAAAGCCAGAAAATCACCACTGTGAACATCATCTGGATTTATCGTAGCAATCCAAGGTGGAGATCGTCTTTCAAATGTTGCACCCATGTGTTTTGCAAGGAATGCAAGATTAGCATTCTGACCCCACACCGTATTAGAGAACAGAGGTAATACATCAACCATGGAAAGCAGCGTCCCAAGCATTCCTGATGGCATGAGAAACACAGAAATTCCATGTTGCCTTACCTGCAGAATATTAAAAACGTCAACTCCCGAAATTGAGAGTCGGAAAATATAGTCTCTTCCAGTGAATTGGCGAGAAACACAGCACACATACATATTCTTCTTCAGCAGGCTCCTCCCAGGAGTCTATTCGCAACACATGCTCCCGCGATGAAAAGTAGTAATCCCATGTAATCCGATAAGGCGTGGCAAACACATACAGATCCATACATGTCCAGCTGTGAGCTGCACTCGTCTGCAAATGAAGAGTGATTCTCAACAAATTGAAGATTACCTCTATAAAAAGAAGCAAATCCACCAAAATGAAGCAACAACCATCTTTACACTAAGCAATCAGACATAAACATCTTTCCTCGAAGCTCAAAATAAACCATATTAATTTATCTGCACTCATCCATATATGCATATACTATTATACTACACTCTCTATACTAGTTTCCCACCACCATGATACTCCCTCCATTACCCATTGGAAGGATTCAGGTTTCGATCTTTTTTTTAAACATTCGATGGCCTTACTAATATTGAAGATATGTCATTGTCAGTGTATGATAACGAAGAGTCAATCATATACTCTTATGTATTGTACATTCATAAAACATGACTCCGAGTCTCATCCGATAACTTGTAACCAGCTATAACATCTGCTTTGACTCTCCACTTTCCTTTTTCGAATAGTGAAGATCTACAGAATCTGATTCCCAGCCTCACATTCCTAAATCCAAGTAACTTTGATGCCAGAAAAGGAATCTCAACAAAAAGAAACAGATTCCTTGATTACAAATTTACAACATTAAAGTCGACAACTCATTCCTATCCATTTTCTCATGATTCTACAACTTAACTCAACTGCACCAACTAACTCGAGCTCAATTACACAGGTGAAAGGAGCTTACAGAGAGATAGATAACGGCGCCGCCGATGCCGCGATCGCCGGTCGAAGTGAGCTCGACTCGAGCCGAATTGTCAAGAAAGCAAGCTCCCTTCCAATCCACGGAGCCGTTCTGCGGCGCCAGGGAGCCGACGTAAGACGGCAGCAAATCGACGGCGCTGTGGAGATTATTCAGAACCGGCCATGAAATCTCGCGCGGAAGCACCGGGAGCACGTCCTTAACTCTGAAGGGGACTTTAATGGCGTCCCCAACCCCTAGCCCTAACGCCAAGCCGAGAATCAGCAGAACAATTCTGGATATGAACACTTTCTGAGACATGAAATTTGCCGGATTCATCAGTACTTGTTATTAGCAGAAATTGAAAATTCGTGGAATTTGGGGGTTAGAGATTAGGTGTTAGGGATTTGATCGAGACGACGACTCGAGTGTTTTAGCTGTAGAGTTGCGTCTTTGTCGAGCAAGACGATGACTAGCATTGTAGGAAATTTCGGTATCTCACGAAAACAAACAAAAAATGAATTATTTTCTTATCTTCAAATATGTTCAATATGAAATCATATTTCAAACAAACAAATACTATCATGAATCGAGGAATGTGACATCGAAATATTATGAATCGAGGTTACATTTTAACTCTAACTTTCAAAGTTTAAAGTTATATTCACCAATATTGAAAGGCAAAATCTTAGGAAAGACTGTCTTTCTATAGGCATATATGGAAAGATGAGGTTGAATTGAAATTATTAAAAGGTAAAAGGTTTTAGTTGCAATATTAAAATTTTATTATGCAACATGTAGGAGTGATAAGTTTATTACCCGATTAATACAACCCGAAAGTTTTATTTTGATTTGTTCAAATTACATTTTAAACTTTGGTTTTTCCATAACTTATGGAAAAACCGTTTTTCAAGAGACGAACTCTTGTTAAAATTATTATGATGATAAATGTCTAAAATTTTGAATTAGTAAAACTTAATAAAGTATTTTATTAAGATTCAAATTGAGTGACTGAATATTTTATTAATCTACTTCTTAATGTATCAATTGATGTTAGGTTTTACTAACTCCATTCGTCTCACTTCAAATTGTACATCAATTATTATTATGTTATAAAGGAAACATGTTTGATAATTAATATGTTTAGTTACATATAATAATTACAATTAAAAGGTTGGTATTTAAAAACTACTCATTACGATTAATTCAACTATATCACATATACTTATATTGTTACTCATATATCTGTTTAAATAAGTGGTCAAACTCTAATAGTTTGCAATTCAAATTGGTACAGCATGAAAATTATACTCTCCATTTAACAGACAATTATGTGTGTTGTATTTAAATCAGAAGTCAATCGCGTTATTGCGTGATCCGATGAACGAAAAAGTCAACGTTTGTAAATTGTAATCATATCCGTTTTATGATTCTGAATCTTAACCCAAAATAGATTTGGATCTTCACAATCAAAGTGTTGTTTCTCTTGGAGGGATGATTTGGGCCTTCGGATTTTCGAAGAGGCAGTACTTTGGGCCTTTAATAATGAAACCAGGCCTTAGAAGTTCTTTTTAGAATAAAGTGCAAATATGATCACGGTCACGGGTCACCCTTTCAAGGGCTTAACTGTGGACCTAACCGTGCTAGAGTACAACAACTATCGCTTGTTTTCCACGTATGTGGCACTTATCTTGGTTGCTTCAAGCACACCAAGTCATTAGGGTGATGTGGATGAATATGTTGTGGATGTACAAACACGAGTTTAGACGGGAGCACGAGTTCACAAATGAGCAACAAACGCAATACAAGGCCCAGACAATTTGGGTAACAAATGTTCGTTTTCAATATATTACAAAGATAATCGGATGTGTGTAAATGACTATCGAAACAATTCCAATTTTTTTATACTCCCAAAATAACCTTCGGGTCTTGAGAAGTATTTAAACAATCTCGAGTTTTCAACATCAATCTTAGATCAGTTGGACATAATAATAATGTTCGACGAATACATAAAATTGTTTCACCATAAAAAAAATTGAAATTCAGAGTTACTTTTAGATTTTATCCATTTTTTTACTATGATTTTCAAGTGTTGTAATCTTTAGAAGATATGGTTGGTGCTTTTTGGGATGTTTTGGGAGGCTCGACCTTGTGATGATGGGGGGAGTGGGTGTCACTTAAGTGGCATTGTGGAGTTATTTTTACGTTTGGTGTAGTTTGGTTTCAGAAGTTCATGAAGTACAGCAGATCAAACTGTACATTTATTATTTAACACTATTTTTTATTAAATATTAATCGCATATTTGAGTGAATATATAAACAATAATATTATCGTATGTGATATTGTTAGATTTGTCATAACGAGTAGTTTCTCAAAAATAATTTTTTATTTGTCGTTATTATACGTAGTTAAACACGTTAAAAATATTTTGTGCAATTTGACCTGAGACGGAGGGAGTAGTATTATGGAACCGGAACGTTGACATTTTCTTGGTGTAGCTCATTAAAAATAGATTGAATAAATTATACATGGAACATTATGGAAAAGGCTCGTGCATACCACATCCGGAATAAGTCCAGCACATAAATTTAGTGAAATTTATGCTAAAATTAGTTGGTAATATGAGGAGCATATGACGCAATTAATATGAGTTTGTAAAATTTAGCTTGGAAAAAATAAATGTGTCATTTTCTTAGAGACGGGAATATATAAGGCAATTAATCTCTCCAATTTTAGTATTTGGTATATTTATATTTAAACAAGAAAAAGCGATTGTAAAGATGGTCAAATTTCATGCAGAATGAAAGTGGTACCAAATTATCAATTTTATGCCATGATTGACAGAGTTTATAAACGGCTTTGCTTATAAGCGAAACATTTTTATTTTTTTGAGTTTGGTAAAGTGTAAAAAAATCAGCTTATTTTAAAAGCAAACGCTAATATTGGGAGAAAAGCTTAAACGAGTCTCCCTCTACTTTCAAAATAAATCAATTTTACTTATAATCACAACTCTGTCAAACGCACTCTTACTCGCTCTTTTAAGTATGGGGATATAACTAGAGACGACAATCTGATTCATGAAATGTTTCACTTTCATAGTCAATATAGTCTGCGTGGTTCGCAAAAGCCACAGTTCTCCTATTCAATTCGTATCCCAGTAAATAGACAAGGTGATAATTGTTAATTATTTAAATTACAACTCACTTCCTGATATTTAGGTAAAAATAACTAAAAAATATTCTACCTACTGGCTACTAATGTTTCCGGGGATACCATTCTTACAATATCCAACCATTTACCTGTGAGATCGATAATAGCTACTGATATAAAAAAAATTATTGCTTAATCACATTTATCAGATGCATCTTAAATTGATTTCTGAATGTTGTTCATAAATTAGTGCAGTGCGTGAAAGAGTTAAAGTAACTCTACTTCATTGAATAACACTCTAAATTATGACATCCAGTGGAATTTTCTTTTTTTAAAAGGTATTTTCTCTGTTCTAGCCATTTCCGCACACTTTTTGGTCAAGTTTCTTAGACCATGTTTGATCATCGATAACTTTAATTATGTATACTAACGACGTACGAAAATTGATGTTTAGGAAAATGCACAATGTATGAAATCTGATAATATATCAC
>JAUOBV010000013.1:2019317-2035101 GCA_032360425.1 Rubia occidens
ATTTAATTGCTTGTGGTTTCTTAACATTGCACGTGGTTTAAACTTAACTAGCACGTCTATTAAAAAACATTCAAAAACGACAAAATAACGCCAACATCGATTACAATGAGTGGAATTGACATCCAACCCAAGCAATAACTAACATATTGCAAGGATAAATAAATTACATGTCAACCAGACTGATTGTAGCAACTAGTAGAGAGATCTCTATAAAAGGCGGCGCTAGAAGGCGGTTCCATTGGAACCACCTTTAATTGAGGTTCGGAAGGGGTTCCGAATTCGGCAGTCTCTCCCAATTCATTTTAAAGGCGGTTCAAATTAATTAAAAGTGGTTCCACCTTTATAACCTCCTTTAATGAAGGTTCAGAAGCACTTTCGAGTTCAGAAGCACTTTCGAGTTCAGAAGTGCTATCCTAGGCCACCTTTTTCATTTTAAAGGCAGTTCTAAATCCATAACCTCTTTTAATGGGCTCATTTGGGCCCAAACCCATACTTAGGCGCCACTCAATCCATTTTCCTTCTCCCTCTTTGAAACCCTATTTTTTCCTTCGTCTTACTTCTCTCCCCTATGATATGTCCGCCACCGGATCTGTCATCCTTCCGCTGTTAATCGCTCCTTCATCGTTTTTCGTTCTCCCCTCCTCTACCATTCTCCATTCGCCTCTCCTTCGCCGTTCGCTACTCCTCCACCGTTTGTTCGCCTTTCCTATTCCCCTACGCCGCCGTCTCTGAAGCTCTAGTCCCTCCATCGCTGAAGCTCGCCTCCGTTGGCGTCCCCCCGCCTGTTGATTTGGTTTATTAATGCTATTTGTAGCTGTTAATTTGTGTGTTGTTATTAATTAGCTGTGTATTATTTTTTCTTCTCTGAGATTGAACGCCGCGTTTTGGGTTTTCCTCAAAAAAATTACAAACAAAATTACGAACACAAAATCTGTATAAATAGATAAAAAAAATAAAACATCGGCATGAACAACTAGAGTTATCATCATAAACACAACGATCAGATCGAAAAACAAATTACTGTGCAAAGATAAATCTCACTCTTATTCAATAACAAAACCATCAATTCAAATAATATTGTTGTTACCCATCTCCCCATAATGAAGCAATGGAAAGGAAGACTAGAAAAAAAATAGAACTTGTTCGGAGAGAAGTAGAGGGTTTACGACAATGCGATGGAAAAGAATTTTTCCAACCTAACTAGTACGTCTATTTAAACTCTCAATTTTGTGTCGAATTATTTTTGTTAAACGTGATAATACATAGTAAGTAGTATGTTACACCGTCACGGAATAACATTTAAAAAGGAAAGGGAAAAATTAAAAGGATGTTTGCCAATTTTCTAAACATTCTTTTAAGTTGGTACGCACTAGATCACTTCCCTAAACGATGTATCAAAACTTATTGGCTTTTATCGTACTGATCGAATTGGGCATATTATGAACTTTTCTGAATCACTAATTTTGGAGGTAAAAGATGGAGAATATAAGAATAATCCGTATAGTGCTCTAGTTGGTCCACCGTTGGTTGTTTTTTGTTTTCTTAACAGTAGCACAACAAAATTACTCGCACGTCTCATTTTAAGTTTCACCTTTTAACTTTCAACAGTTAACTTAAAATTTTTTTGATATTTAATATCACTTTCTTCCCCGATGTTTCCCCTATTAGATCTCCCTTGTGTGATTGATTTCTGCTGAAATCCTTGTAACATTGATTCAACATTTCCGGTTGACTCCAAATGATTAAATGAAATAACATTATGTTGAGGCGCACGATGTATAAGGTCACATGTGTCATATTGTGGTGGTGGATGAGCGGGTGTTGATGATGGTAGGGAGGAATGAGGGTGACTTGAGAATGGGAATAATAGTTTGAGCACTCATGTGAATTGTTACACTGCCTAACGGATTTCGACTTCCATAATCATTTTCCTACACTCACTGTATAATTATCTGATTAAATTGTCTAAATGAGTCCTAAAGTGAACCAAAAAGTATTTTTTAGACCCCAAACAAGAAATGATACTACTTTTTTATATATATCTTAACACTTTTGAAATATAACCTTTTGCCCATGGGGCCCTTAGAAAAGGTCAAATGGTTGTTACATGGCCACTTTTTTCCAAAATTTTCAAGGGAATATAATATGGTAGTTTAGTTTCATAACCTTGTTCGGCCCAGTCCACAATAGTGGGCCTGTAGCGCAAGACCATCGGCCCACTTCACAGCAACTACAGAAGAAGTCGTTCCACCAACTGCACACGCTTCTAAACTCACCCATCACGCTTTCCAGCAATAGCTGCCGCGACTAATCACCGACGAAGATCCTCCACAGTTTGCTGAGAAATCCAATGGCTTCTTCTTCAAATCGGGCCCTTGTAATAATGCTCGCGTTCTTATCTGTGATTTCCGGTTTCTCCGCGGAGGTGGAAAGGTGGGTTGCTTTTTGAAATGCGTTTTTGTGTTGAAATTTTTTGTAGTAGTTTCATGATTGGTGAATTCTGCAGAAAGGAAGAAATTGTGCGATTTGGGGGCAGAGTTTTGATGGGTTTTAAGGAGACCCCAGATGGAGGAAATGTTACCTATGATTGCTCACCTTCTGGGCCCTGTGTCCCCTGTGCCTACTCTGAGAAGGTAGCTTCCTTTCCCGATTGATTCAAGTCTTGTGTTGAACTTGGACGTTTATGTATTTTGATTTCTGATTGTTTATTTTGTAGAAAATAGTTGTTATATGTAAGTATGAACAGTGCATTGTGTCTTTAAACTCTATACCGGATATGATTGCGAGATATGATCCATGTAGCTGGTCTTGCGTAAACGAATAAAGGATTGGTGGAGCTCGTTTTTTTTCTTTCTTTTCAGATCCTCCTTCAGCAATTGAAATTCGGGGAGGATTCGAATTTATTAGATACTGTATGTGTGAGATTCTTGATTTTTCGGATGGAGTATCTTGCATTTCCGGAATTGTTTTAGCATTAAAATGAGAGGTGATTAGTGAGTGTTTGGTATGTGTGTGATTCTGAAGCATATCACTTTTGTGAATGAAACTTATTGCCTCTGTGTGATCGTGGTAGTATCGTAACTTCAAACGTGATGGCCTTCTAGAATGGAAATCGTAGATGGATTAACTTTGTGTGATATTTGTGATTGTGGAGTTTCTTCATTTTCGGATGTAAGTTACTGCGTTTGCGTGATTCTGGTGACATTGTGACTTAAGGCACCACCTCCTAAAAGGAAAATTAGAGATGATTGAAGTTCCTTTGTATGTGTGATTCTTGTGTATCTAAATGCTGTGAATGAAATTATTTGCATTTGTGTACTTCGTACCTGATCTACACCCCCGTCCCGGATAAAATGACACAATTGCTTTTGGGTTGCTCTTTTATGCAAGCTGATGTGACAGAGAATAAATGTGAAAAAGTAGGGATATTTTGGAAAAACAGTGGTTCCAGTCTAGAAGTTGATGAAGTTAAAGAGGATATTGTGAGGAATTTACAATATATTATTTTCCATTTTAGGTCGTTTTCAAATTGTGTCATTTTTGTTAAGACGGACGAAAAAGGAACTTGTGCTATTTTATCTGGGACAGAGGGGGTATTTGTTTTGGCAGCACTCAATATCTATAGACTATGTTACATTTGCTTATTTGAACTTATGAGCTTGTGTGCCTGAAGTTGGCAATGAAAATGAGCATTTAGTGTCACCTTGTCTTTTTCAAGATGTCCTACTCCTTATGCCATCTTTTAGTTTGACTATTCTGCATTACATGTAGAATGGTGAAAAATACCGCTGCAGCGAAACTGGATACCGTATTCCTTTAAAATGTCTCGATACTGGCTCTGGATCGAAGAAATTAAATAGCAAAAAAGAGAAGAAGGGTCGATCTACTTTGGAAGCGACGGATAATGTGGCATTGCATGCTGCTCAAGAACTTGCTTATTCTTCAATGCAGGGACATCTACTTGATGAGCCATCCGAGTCAGACTCATCGGAGGATGGCAAACAGGCTTACATTACTTACAGAAGTTGTATACCTGCCGAGAATGAAGAAAAGTTGTCTGTACTTGGTTTTGAGGTATGCTAAATTTTATTTTCCTACTTTGGTTTATCGAAATTCGACTCTTGTGTCTTGTTTGCAAATAAGCACTTATCTTTAACTATTGACATGTCTTGATGATTGTTTCACGAAACCTTTTCTGGCTTTGTTTTTAAAAAGGGGGTATATGTTGTATGTTTTCAACGCTTATTATGTTACATATCAGAATGGTTTGTGCGGCTCCTCTTTCATTGATGTAGTGCTCTTCTCCAACTGAATCCTGTGCCGTTATTTTTAGGCACTCATGCTTGGTTTGCTGCTTGTAAGTGGTTCGGCCATGTACTACAGAAGGAAACGAGTGAACAATGTTGGACCAGGAGGGGCTGTGAGAGTACCCATTAATTCTAGGTTTTAAGCTCATCTCCTGATCGCTGTGCTTGCCTGTTTAGACTAGTGATGGTTACAACAACAAATTTGTACATTTTCTGCAGTTGGTATAATATTTTGTTCCCCTTCTCCTCACTTTAGTTTGAGCTCAGTCTGTGTTTTAGAGTAATCAAACCTGGGAGGTCATATTGTGAAGCTCGATGATATGAAGGGTATGATCCTACAAAATTTTAGAGTTGCATATTGCTATTGATCATAAAACTCTTTGTTCGATAATAGATTTGGCTTTGCTTAGCTCCAAGAGAATTTCAGGAAAGTGGTTGAGATGCCTAGCAACCAGAAAAAGCACGCATTAGACAATTTATATGCACGTAGCGTTAAACTTTGAAATATTTTATATGCACGTAGCGCTAAACTTTGGAATTAAAACAAAAAACCCAGTTCACTCAGCAGTTTCGCAAGACGTTCTTTGATGCAGGATGGCCCTTGCCAATAATGAAACCAGATGCTCAGTTAAGGTAAATCTAAAACTTCAAATTTTGGCAGGAAAATCTCTGAAAAATCTAGCAGAAACTGACTAAAATGGCAATAGAATCTGATGGCTAAAGTTAAAACGCAGGCATACACAACGCAATATATAACATAAATCATGTTATTGCTGCTTCCTTCTATTTTCCCCAAAAAAAGATATACAGACAAAAATACTTGTTGCCTTTCCATGAATTGTTGGGCGAGAATCCCGAGCACAAAATCAAAGTAAGCAGCAGATGAAACTCCAAAAAAAAAGAATGATGACAGTAATAATCCTCAAACAACAAAACTACTCTTTCTTAAGACACATCTACAAAGACAGAACAGGCATGCGAAGACTACAAGGAGCCGTCGTCAAGCACATAAGTTTATAAAAAATAGTCGGGAGTTTTGCGGGTGGTGTCGGGCTCAATCTGCCGTGGAGCTGGGTCGAACTGCAGAAAATTCTGCTCCATGTTCTCCCCAATCTCGAGTATTGCAGCCATGTTACCACACCGGTAACAGTAGTTTGGAGCGCTGAAGACAGTCACCACGTTCTTTTCCTACAAAAAATGCATAAATCGCGTGATTAAAAATTAGGTTAAGTGCGTGATTGGGGGATGAAATCAAGAGTTCTTCACGGATACTAACCTGAGACCAATTGTAGCCCTCCATGACAAGCTGATGTGCTCTTGAAATCAGAGTTAACCCATTTGTGTGGTTGAACTGAGCAGCAATATCCTGTCCAAAAGTGTATCCTGCACCTCGAGGTGATATGCCCCATCCACAGCGGTCATCTGGATCAGACCACAACAGGTCGCACATTGGTCCTTCATGTGGAACCTACAACATCAAAATCATTTCAACAAGAAAGATCTAAACACCAAATAGGAATATAATTAAAAGTTTGATTAAGAAAGAGGTGGACAAGTAAAAGGAATTACGTGACGCAAAACAAACAGATAAATGTAAATTGATAGGTCACAGCAGCTATTTGGGTTCAATTTATCAATGTACCTCCTGTATACGGTCCAAGGATCGAATATTATCCAGAGTGTCCAGAGAAGGTGAAAGCCCTCCATGCAAGCAGAAAATCTACAGAAAGAGCTGCTTGTTATCATAATTGTCATGACATTAATTAAACATGAGAATTCAATAGAAGTACACCACAAACCTGGCTCTCAATGAGTGCTGTCAGAGGAAGGTAATCAAACAGATCAGTAAAATACTTCCAAACATTAGCATTTCCATACTTCCTCAAGCACTCGTCATAAAAACCATACCTGAAATGGAAATACACATTTTATAAACTATACATTCATAAATAAGCATGTTCTTAATTATCCAATCCTTAATAGAAGATACGGTTAACAATTCAAAAGCCAAAGTTTTTCACAAAAGATCGTCAATATCGTGAGTAAAATCCAATAGCTCACTGTGAAAGTACCAGCTATATATATACAGTGGTGAATTTAGAAAATAAACTCAGTAGGGGCACACTAATAATAGTAAATAATATATTAGAAAATAAAATACAAACAAGAACATTTAAATTCCTCCTATCAATAACTTTCTTGCAAATTATCTCGAAATAAATTGATTAAATCAAGGAGAGTGCAAATGGATTCTTAAGGCAGATAATCATGCGAGTATTTTATTTTAATCTGATGAATAAATAGAAGGATAACTTGCCAAAATTTTAAATTTATAAACATAAAAAAATCATTCAATACTTGTAATAGAAGATAAAGAGAAATAATCAAGTCTAAAGTTTATGATGTTAATTGAAATGGATAAAATACAACTAATAAACTTTTTAAAAATTGCTTCTGAAAATTCATCTATATACCAAGAACACATACTATACAATTTTTTTAAATTAATTAAAAAATAGAGTTCTGGCATTTGTGTTCTCGATGTATAGATGAATTTTCAGAAGCAAGGGTGGGGTCAGTGGGATCTGCCAGTGTATATTAGAAACTCTCAACCTAATCTAACCCCACAATAAACTGACAGAAAGAGCAAAGCTTTGCATTCAAACCACCTATATCTATCAACTGATTTTCCTCATCCAACAGAATAATAGCTATTTGTTATGTTCCACATGAAAGTAAATATTGTAAGTCACCAAATATCATCAAAATCATCATCACAAATAAGACTATTTTTCAACTCTAAAAGCCTAAGCAGCTATGTGCAACGGGGCATGGGAAATGAAAGGCGCCATAAACATTAAAAACGGCAATTCTAACCAAAAAAAATTGAGGCATTCATTTCTCTAAAAAGAGGAAACACAACATTCATATCATAATCATTAAAAGTTAATGCATGTAGCTATAGGTGCTAATCTGTACATGGATCTTACACTTGAGTAATCTGCCGGCTTTCATGATTTCCCCTAAGAATTGTAATTCTATCTCTGTAACGAACTTTCAGAGCCACTAACAGTGTGACTGTCTCCACAGAATAGTACCCACGATCTGCATTGGACAGAACAGTTGTAATTGAACATTAAAGCTTGCCAAGCACGTAAGTAAACAATAAAGGAGAACAATTACCCCTTCAGGACTAAAATCTGCAAGCACTACATACTATCGGTTTAAAAGAACACATACACTATTAGGATGCAATAAGTAGAAAAGCATGGGAAAAGGGTACAATAAGGCCAGTTAGTAGCAAGTACAAGGCTATAAATCATCTTCATCAAATGCAAAACCAATACAAGTTGTAGAAGAAGTATTCTGCACAACATGAGCAATCGAAGCTGAATTTTTTTTTATCTTTAAACATGACAATGCATCAGAAAAGGATCAAACTAATTCTCACACATGCAGTCATGATCAATGAACCAATACCCACCTCCCCCAAAAAAAGAAGAAGATTGACGCTCATTTCCTTCGGATAATTTGGTCTAGTGTTGAAGGAAAACATGTCCATATTTGTTCACTTTCAGAGTTTCAGGCAAGAACCAAAACTGACAGTGGTTAAAACCTCTATCACGACACAACGCAGTACGCACTAATCCATTAGTCACAAACTAAATGTTGGCTTTCTTCAACAAAGCTAAAGGCTTCAACAAGAAATAATAAGCCTTAATGAGGGCAGCAGGTCAAGTCCTTATTTACGGAACTATATCTTTTCAGACGTATCCACAGGCGAAGGGCATACGCAACTGCAATACTTTGTTCAAAGTGTTCAAACAAACTGCAACTAAATCCGCTTCCTCCATATACTACACACACTTGGGCTTCATTCCCACAACATGCAATATTTTAGGCTTAGAAATCGGCCTCTTCAGATGATTTACCCAGCGCCACCTAATAAACCTCTTCCAACTCTACCATCCTAAACAGTTCCTCAGCATTTCTGTATCCACGGATAAGTCATTCTAAAAACGCAATAACCTGCACACCCATAATAATCTCCTCCAAACACAAACAAGCAGATCTATCGTATCCTAATCTGAAATATACATAACAGGCAACCCGTACACACATCTTATAGATCAGCATCACCAGTAACCTATTCGAAAATCCAAAACATCAAAAGCTCCGCCATGCGGAAATGAAAACCTTACCAACATAATCGCCCATGAAGAGGTAATTGGTGTCAGGCGCGTTGCCGCCTATCCGGAAGAGCTCGATTAGATCGTAGAACTGGCCGTGGATATCACCGCAGACGGTGACCGGGCATTTGACCGGCTGCACGTTCCACTCCTCCACCAGAATCGCCCGCGCCTGATCGCATAGCGTCTTCACCTCGGCCTCCGCCAACGGCTTGCACTCCATCAACTGCTCTATCTGCCTATCCAGATCCGCGTGCGACGGCATTTTCCCCCAATCTCTATCTCCTCGCCCCGATCTAGGGTTTCCTCTCCGATCGTCGAGAGCCCCGATTAGCTAATCCCAGATTCAAACCGGAAAATCAACGAAATAATTTAACCTAACCACCGAAACGAGAGAGAGAAAAATAACAGAAAAAAATTTGCCGCGAAAAATTGGGGGAAATCTAGGGTTTGTGTTGGGGCGATTTCGAAATCATCTCCTATCAGGTCGAATTCATTCTCTGCCGGAAAATGCAGAGAGGAGAGGAAAATTCGTCTATTATCAAGCCCTACTACAATATACAGTATATAATTAAATATATATTAATTGTAGGTAAAAATAAGGGAAAAATCATCTTTCCATGAATTTATGAAAATATAAAATTTAATTAAAAATAATAAAGATAAAAGATTTTGAGAAAGTTTGAGAAAGATGGTATTTCCATAACCGTATGTTTAGATGAAGTTTCATTAAAATAATAAAAGGTAAAATGTATTAGTTGTAATATTAAAATTTTATTATACAACATATACTAGTTATAAAATTTATAATTCGATTTATACAATCCAAAAATTTTATCTTCATTTTTTTAAATTTACACTTTAAATCTTGGTCTTTCCATGACTTATAGAAAGACCGTCTTTCAAGAGACGGACTCTTGAAAGATGGAAAGACCAAGGATTAAACTGTAAATTTGGAGAAATCAAAATAAAAATTTTGAATTGTATTAATCGGGTCATAAACCTATCACTCTTACATGTTGCATAATAAATTTCTGATATTGCAACTAAAATCTTTTACCTTTCTATAATTTCAATTCAACACTGTCTTTCCATATGCCTATGGAAAGACGGTCTTTCCCAATACTTAGCCAAAATGTTATATCGACATTATTATTATTTTAAAATAGTGTTAAAATCGCACTTTCAAATTTAGATGGTTATATTAACACTTTAATATGATTACTTTTGTGTTTTGCCCATGAATTTCACTGTCATCTAAAATTTCAAATCACAGTCTAAAATTCAATTTGGACTACAGTTAAACAAATTTACATGACAATTCTATCTTCAATTGTTCGTTGATGGCGGCGAAATCAAATACGACGGCTGCGATATGCCCAATCATACGTTTCAATTGACCAATGACTCGCTAATACTGACTTCTTTCATAGTTTACTCCTGCATTTTACTTTTGAGTTTTGAGTCTACAAATCAAATTTTGGACGAAAGAATAATTTATATTCAAAACTGAAGTTCCAAAATCCGACTGAAAGTTATCTGAATAATAAGGATCAACTGAAAATCTCGACCAAAGTCAGATCTTTCTTCAATAATAGAAGATTACACACCTTCAATGGTTAGTATATAAGATCATAGTTTTAGCATTGTATTAGTATTATAGGCAAAGTCTTGGAAAAGACTGTTTTTTCATAGGTTTATGGAAAAGACCGTTTTTCCATATGTTTATGGAAAGACGAAATTTAATTAGAATAATAAAAGGTCAAAGGTCTTAGTTGCAATATTAAATTTTTATTATGCAAAGTGTAGTAGTTATAAAGTTTATAACCCGATTCATGCAACCCAAAATTTTTTATCTTCATTTATTTTAATTTAAACCTTGGTATTTCTATTACTTATGAAAATACCGTATTTCAAGAGACGGACTCAGTATTATATTAGCCATTTAGTTAAGGGTATTTTGGTCTTTTCATGTAGTAGCTTTTAGGCTCTCTTTATGTAATGTCATTAACACTTGCAAGAACTCATTTTTCAATTAACAGAATTCTCCTCTTATACTCTTCCCTAAATCCCTAAATCACTAAATCACTAAATCTCCAAATCGTCACATACGATGATTCTTACATGGTATCAGAGTCTAAGGTTAGCTTGATCATTCCAGTGGATGTATATTTCCACTGATAGGCTCGTGATCCCTTATTGTCCACGTTTACACGATAGCATTATGCGATATATAATAGAGCAAGTTCTTAGTATTATAAGATCATGTGTCACATCTACATAATATCAATTGATTTTATGAAAAATTATGCATCCATGATGCTTACATGGTATTGGAGCTTAAGGTTAGATTGATCAGCCCAGTAGACGTATATTTCCACTGATAGCCTGTGCGCCCTTTCTGTCCACATTTACGCGATATTATTATGCGACGTCGTATGATAAAGCAATTGCTTAGTATTATAAGATCACGGGCCACCTCTACATAATATCAATTAATTTTATAAAGAATTATGCATCCATGATTCTTATCTGGTATCAGAGCATAAGGTTAGCTTGATCAACCCAGTAGACGTATATTTACATCGACAAGCTCGTAATCTCTTTCTGTCCACATTTACGTGGTATTATTATGCGACAAATGATAGATCAATTGCTTAGTATTTTAATATCATTACTCACCTTTACGTAATATTAGTTGGTTTTATGAAGAATTTATTATAATCATGAGATCCTGTCATAAAATCAGTTGGTACTATATATATAGGGGTGACTCATGATCTTATATTGAGTAATAACTCTGTCAACCACCAATGTGGGACCCTAACACGTCTCCTCACGTGCAACGGTATTAATCATCGCACAAACGTGAATAGAAAGGGGTCACGGGCCAACCAGGGTTCTGATACCATATTAAAATCATGGAATCAATTGATTCCACTAGAAGTATTCATCCAAATGTTAATGAAAAGGTTTCAACTTTGATTAACCTCTCCTTTTGGCCCTCTTTTCAAACCACGAGATGAGAGAATCTGGAATAGCTTTGCAAGTTTGAATAGGGGCATGACCAAAGCAGTGACAAACACACAATGAATCAAGTGATAAAGACTAACAACACAAGATGCTGTTCCATTTATAAACCCACCTTTTTCTCCTCTCTTTAATTCACACCTTTCAAATGGTGGATTTGCTTTTCTTTTGTTTGGAACTCAATTTTGTAGAATGTATCAAATATTTAAAGGAATAGTTTCACAACAAAACAACAATTGTAAAGTTGAAATAGCTTATCAAGTTCTCAAGAGAATAAACTTTGCTGATTGTAAGACTCATTAATCATTATAGATTCTATGCATGCATGCATGTCTACAGCTTCCTTCAAATATTCGAACCGTGATATTCTTGGGGGAAAAAAATATTTTCATAAATTATGAAGCAGTCGTTAATCTTTTAACTTGACGTGTACTTTGTATTTAAAAAAATATATTATTTTATACGTTTAAGTTGAAGAGTATCATGATTGTTTCATAACTTATGAGTAGTTCACAACGCCATTCTATGAATTTTCTTTATATATATATATATATATATAAATATATATTCCCAACGGGCACCCAAAACTTTTCTTTTGATCATGATTTAAACTAATGAAGAACACATACATTTCCTAAAAGGCCTAAACAAATCATATAAATACATAGTAATTAGCAGTACAGACAAAATGAAAGAGATTGATGATCTACACACTTTCAACATCAGATTTTTCACAAAACTTTGTAACTCCTGAAAACCCTATAAAAATTTAAGTCAGTTAGCATTAACCTAAACAGTAATCAATCCAAGGATTAATTTTTGAACATATCCAACATTTCTACGGGACAAATAAAGCAAATGATAGATCCGTTCGCTGCCGGAATTTGAAGCTTTTGATCCCAACGTTTCAACTGATCTCTACGCTTGACCGGGCGGCCGGTGAGAATTTCCGGCTCTTCTGTTCACATAAAAAAAAAATCACAAACAAAATCTAAGAAGCTATAGAAAAGCTACAAATACTGAAATTAGAATATAATCATTAGCAAAACGATGTAAATTCCTCAAAATATCAAGATATTAAAAGAAAAAGGTCTACTCCCTCCGTCTCATTTGAGTCTGCTAACTTTTTGATCAACTTTCTCAAGACACACTTGACCATACCATAACTTTCAATTACTGTATAGACACCAATATCATCATCATCATCATGTATTTTCGGCATATCAAATTTTAACACACCATCAGCATATACAGCTAAAACTATCGTTGGTCAAACACGCTTAAGAAAGCTGACCAAAAAGTGTGCAGATTCGGCTGGGAGCGGAGGGAGTGCATAACATCATTGCAAAATCTGAAACAGTTAACTTGCATGTGTGTTGGTACGATATAGTTTAGTGATTTTGAAATCCGGAAGTACGATTTGTTCACTTTTGGAAAAGATGGAAGATGCCTCTGACCGAGGTTTCTGCAGCCCTCCTTATTCCAATGATTTCTTATTTTCAGAGCTAAACGAAGGCGCTTTGTTGCGAGCTTTAAAGGAGAAAAAAGCGAAGAGGAAAAGAGAGAAAAAAGAAAAGAAGACAACATCAAAAGGGGTTAAATTAAAGGCCTCGTAGTTGGTGGAGATGGACCAAATATATGAACAAGCTTTCAATAATAATTAGAATTTGTAAAATGCTAACATGTATAAATAGTGAATTACGATACATAATATTTGATCTGTCACGTTATAATTTTTTTAAAAAAATAGATCGAATTTTGCTGTAGTCAGAAATTACAAGAATAATTAGCCATTTTGGACACAAATAGCTTTAGTTCTAGACATGTATAATGAGTAGAAGATATGGTATCACTATTTATTCATCATTAAAGCATGCAGAATCGAAGTGAAATCAAGCACAAACCTGTTATGGATGGGATCGGGTCCATTCGGAACTTTTCTTTTGCTGACGAAGTTAATTTCCAAACTCCTCTGAAGCTTTTGACCCATTTCATGATGAGCACTTACAACTAGTTTCGCCGCCTCATGTCCAAACACTCCCATCGAAAGCAACCACATCAATCCCAAGATTAGGGTTTTCCGCCGCCATACACCGCCGCCTCTCGAGCCATTCATCATCGGAATTGATTGGTGTGTATGTAGTGGAGATTGATGGAGGAAATGGGTAGGGGAGAACCAAGGAATATGTGTTCGATGATTAGGGCTCAAAAGTTTTAGTTAAGTTGGCATGGAAGAGGTTGGATTTTCTTTATAGGATTGGAGGGATTCGGTTCCTTTCTCGAAGCTGGTTGGAGAGAGAATTGTTTCGAACGTGACATGGAGGGGACACATTGCTTTCTTTAATACTCCATCCGTCTCAGATCAAACTTCACACTTCACTTTATGTCATTATTCACTGTCCAACTTTGACCACATATTTGAATAGATATATAAACAATAATATAATCGTATGTGATATTGTTGGATTCGTCATAACAAGTAGTTTCTGAAAAGTAATTTTTTGTTTACCGTGATTATACGTAGTTAAACATATTGACGATTAGACAAGTTTCTTAACGAGCGTGAAAAAAATTATGTGAAATTTGAGCTGGGACGAGCGAGTATTAGTATATTTCCGAAACTACTCCGCCTCCTAGTGGAATAGAGGAAGAAACACCGATTCATTGCGCTTATGAAATTCATGCCATGTGCACTGAAGGTAATATCTGATGGACAGGTATAGGGCCACATCCTAGGTCCCAACCCCCAATCCATGTTATCAACAAAGATATTTTTCTAAAAGATCTGTGTTGTTTTGTTATCGAATGCAAGGTCCCAATTCACTCAAGCGGAGAAGACTCATTTGAAGTCCAATTATCATCCATGATAGCAAAGCATTCGTAATATTCCAACTTTTCTTCTGTACATTAGCATATACATACACTAGAGGTTTGGGAAGAAATAAAATTAAAAAAACCCAAGCTCAAGCTCAAAATCGCATCAGCTGTTGAGCTGAGCGTTTATTCTATTAGCTGTTTCTACCCGAATAGCCCCTAAATACAATTGCGTTGTAAAAGTTACAAAATAAACTGAAATTAATCTTCTTGCTTTTGCTCATCTTCTGCTATTGTCTCTCCAACGTCTAAATTCCCTGCAGAGTGTCAAAATCAAGAACCAGCTTTCAGTAGATAAACGAGCAGTTAAGGAATAACATGTTGGATCACTGGCAATCGAATGAAAATCTACAAGTCAAAATGCCACCATACCGAACAATGACATGAGGGATGGTGGCCGCTTTGAAGATGCCGTTGGCCTCGCATCAATACCTGTGAAACAGCAAGATAATTCAAATGAAAGTGTATAAAGAGGAGTACAGCTGATTACGGATAAGTCCACACTCATGCTGTTGAGCCCGGGGTTGAGATGTAGTGTGACCAATGAACAACATTTTACTCGCGATCCCTAGAGCTAACTATTTCTTCACCAGTAATTATGAACAGATCCCGCATAATGGTTACGACATTTTATGGAATTTATTCAACTCATCACAAAGTAGATTACTTATTATAATGAAGGATAGATAATTGTGATTTTTGTCAATGTTGGGTAAAAAAATCCACTGTTAAAAGACATGGAATGGACATCTTGCAGAACACCTGAGCTACGACCAAAGACACAAAGATCTACACTAGTAGAGAAAAATTATATCCCACACGGTATCCCTGGTTCCTTTTGCCTTTTGTAACAGAGCCTCAATACAAAATCATTTTGACAATCTAGCATGCACAAATTCACCTTCTGGTAATGTGCGTAGAAAGTAACGTACCTGGGGAATTTATAACATCAGATTTCTTGAAGGTAAACCCAATGAAATTGGCATCTTTTGAAGTCAACATCTGCAAGATTAAGAATTAGTATAGATACGAAAATCACATGTATCCTGCACAATATGGCTAAAGCTCTTATTGACATGATACCAAGTTACAGACAACCTTTAAGTACAAAAATGCAGATATTATTTTACGTAGAACAATCAGAACAGAACATCTTAAATACTAGTAGATCATAACAACCTTCCGCCAAGGTCCTACTGTTGGAACCGTAGATGATGAATCTTCCACCTAACAAGGAACAAAGATAGCAATTAGCCAAGTCTCATATTATGCCATACATGAAGATGAATACACCAGTCATATCATGGCAACTCAACCAACTGAAATACTCACTTCAGAGAACTTCTCAAAATTCTGGGTGTCTAATTCTCCATTTACTATAGG
>JAUOBV010000013.1:2052284-2063149 GCA_032360425.1 Rubia occidens
TACAGGGGTATTTTTTATTGTCATATCATTCTGAAAGCTCTTCTGTTATACATAGCATCAAGGGCAAAAGAAAGGGGAAATGTGAGAAATCTGAGGCATATAACAGAAGCATCCTAGACAACCTTCGAGTAACTAAAATAAGACAGTTATTTCTTTCTTGAGTTGACCCATATCAAGAGAACATAGACCTATTGAGAATATAAAAGTTCAGGCCCATAATACCACATGATGACAGCTAAGAAAGATGAAAGTGCTCACCCAATCTTCCCATGCCTCCTTTGTAAGAGAAGCGAGAAGCACCATGCTCAAAGGAAGCACATTCGTGATTGGACTCACAGGACTGCCAGAGTGGTAATATATCAGATTAAGTTGAATAAAATCACATAATAATATTGTATGAGTAATACAAACTCGTTTGATGAAGTTATCATGCATAAAATGAAAACTAGAGAACAGATGCAACACACCATGTCCGTTGTTCCCGTTTTTTTATCATAAATTTTGTGCAGAGGTTGTTTGTAACAGGCCTGCGAAAGCTTTTGACAAAAAATATTCCTGCCCCCAACTAAAGAAGTTCGCTATTGTTGATTGTGTTTGATAAAACAGTGTATCGAAATGAACACTATATCTACCACAATCTTGTCTTTCAATCTAATTTACATACAGAATCTATTTTTTATCTAACTTTCTGCATAATGTCTAAATAGGTAAGTGACTCAGCTTTTAGGCCATAATTTTAATTATGCACAAGAAGTTGCTTCAAAACAAAAATCATGATCAAAGCAATCGACATACCTCACCGGAGTGCATGACAAAATAGAGATCATAAGGAAGTAAAGGTTAGCCACCCGCCTGAACTGTCAGCACGAAACATAAACGAGGAGAAGAAAAATAAGATAAAACAGACAGAAACTGAAGAAAAAAGAGCAGATTATAGCAACATCTTGAGTTCTGATTCACTCAAATAAAGTAATAGAGAATTAGCTTAGCGAGTCAGGCCAATTTACCTGTTCAAATAACCCCTTAGGTAGGAAGGTAATCACGTCATACTTTGTAGTTGAAACAGAGTTCCCCTGACAAAAATCATTGCATATGTTTAACACAATCCATCAGTTCATAATTGGTAATCCTCATAAACGTATACAACTGAATGCAGTGATTGCATTAATAGCATCTTAAAACCCTAGGGCAAAATGTAAAGTATTTTCAACATGATTAGTACTCTCACTAATCTTAGCATAATCCCCTGAAGTTCATCATAAACTAAACCTTCAATAAACCTCGAAAAACATGATAAAGCTTTTAGATTTTACTGATAAGAGTATTCAAACAAATTCAAACGATCTTTGAGATAACTGAATACACAAATGTACCTTGAATTTGGCTAGAGCATTGGCTTCGCGTTCATTGCAAAACACGGTACGGTGACCAGGCGCCTGCGGCTGCACCCTCCCGAGCTGAACAGTTCGGGACGAAGAGATGCGGTCTACCATCGGCGAACTGCCGCTGTCACCACCGCCACCGCCTAACCTCGATCTAGATCCTTTCCATCCAGCCATAATACTTGTCTACAAATCCGTCCGATCGCGCCGGACCGACGAAATGATTCCCCCAGCGATTGAAGTTCCGCTATCAGCGCAACAATCAAACACAGGAAAAAAAATTAAAAAAAAATTAGCGCAGCGCGTATGGAAAGAGGAAGAAGCTTTTGTTGCTGTTGAAAATCAAACGGCCATAACAGTGAAAAACGACGGAATTTTCAACCATTCCTCTTCCGCGTGAAATTTAGCTTCTGGCCTTTCTCCTTCTTTACCTTTTTTAAAATTTTCAATTATTTTTATTTTTTTCGATTTTGCTTGTCTTCAACCTCTCTCTACCGCGTGAAAGTGCGCGCGCGTTGAGAGATTTCAGATGATTTGTCGGGTGGGGATAGGCACACGCGCGCTGAAGCGCCTGGGGGAGGTCTGGGGGAGGTGAATCGCAGTCGAAGCGACGGCGTTTAGGTGGTAATGTTGGTGAAATATTGGTTAATGGAGTTTTGCGAGGGAATATGCGGAGACTAAACTGTTTTTTTTGTCCCGACATACCATCTTTTACCATATTTTGATCTTCAAGATCAAAATCGCGTATAAATGGTACCTAATATTTTGAAAGTGAAAATAGTGGTCCCAAAACTATTTTCTGGGCGGTTTTCCAGTTTAAAATTACAAAATTACCCTTGCATTTTTCGGCCAAAACCGCCCAGAAAATAGTTTTGGGGACCACTATTTTCACTTTCAAAATGTTAGGTACCATTTATACGCGGTTTTGCTCTCGGAGACCAAAACATGGTATCTCGGGGACCAAAAAAATAGTTTAGTCTTTCCCAATTGATAAGCCATATTAGAGATGTCTCTCAAGTTTCCGTTGAATGTGGCAATCGTATCATTCTCCTCCATCTTCAATTCTTCGAACTTAGTTGCCAACATTTAAAGTTTGGATTCACGTACTCGACTAGTTCCTACATGAATAGTTTGTAAGATATCCCATGCTTTCTTAGCCTGATGACATGTAGAGATAAGCTTAAACTAATTTTCATCAATTTTTGTGAAGATCGCATTTAACGCCTTTGAATTTTCCAGAGAGCCTAATCTGAGGACCAAGCTGATTTGTCCTTGAGTGTTTGTTTCTTAGAACTTGACTCTCATTCTTTCTCATTAGAGCTTGATTCTGCATCTTCAGTTGGAGGGTTCCACTGATTCTCAACAAAGTGCCATGCACGTTCATCCAAAAAATTAATAAACACTCTCATGCGAGGCTTCCAATAGTTGTAGTTTGAACCTTTGTGCAACGGTGGACGAGACACAGAAACTCCTTCCCTTATAGCCATGGTAAAATCGGATCACACTTTCCTTGACACAACCATGATAAAAACGTAAGTGACCAAGCTCTGATACCAATTGAAAAATTGGTTTTACCATTTTAGTTTAACTAGCAAACCTATGTTCCAACATAGTCTAACTTAAACAAGTATGTAAAGTAAATAAACACGAGACAAACAACTTGGTTACGAAGTTCAGTGAAATCCACCTACGTCTGTGGGGCCTGGCCTAGTTCAGAATAAATCCACTAATCAAAAAAATATAGTACAAAGTACACCATACAACTATACTTATCTTTTCTAATTCTAAACTTGAATTTTTCAAGTTCTCCTTGCTACCGATCCGCCTTGATCAGACTCCTTCTGAACTTGAAACTCGTCGATGTTGGATCTCCTCCTCCCGAGGAGTTAAGGCATGCATTCTGAACTTTAGCACACAGGTCGTGTATGTTGGTCAGTCTGGCTCTTCGCAAATACTCTCGATAGATAGAAATCTTATGTGCAGATTTTCTCAATTAATTTCGTATGTTTGCAACCGTATAATGTCCTCCTTTTATAGTCCATTGCAGATCAGAATAGCTTCCACAATTATCTCCATAATATTCCTATTCCTTATCTGTTTTTGAAGCATATCCAAATCCATAATAAAGAGATTTTCCTTATCTCAACTATCCCATAATATTCCATTAATCCAATTCCATAAATATAGGAATTTTTCATAAAATCAATATGCTTCCATACGGCTAAAACAAATATTGCTAAATCACCGATTTCCATAAATCAAAATTCATCGCAATATTCATTCCGCAAATCTGCTCTCAGAGTATGTTCCGACATGGTAAGTTTTCTTCTTTAACGTAAGTTCACAAATTTCCAATCAATTAATCCATGAGATCGTACATGAATTTGCAAAACTGAACATTAGCTATACACGTGCTATAAATAACCTGCAATAACAAGCGATGAGTAAATTCAAAGAAACTTATCCCATTTCCATTAATACTTTATAAGCAAAGGCTTAAAAAAATCCAAGACATACAAAAGCATAAGATATGTAGAACCTCATTCAATAAAAGAAAGGAAGAACATAAAGGGAGCTCAACTTAGAAGTGAAAAGCTCTTTTAGTACTTCAAAATCCATCAAAGCATGACGCTTTCCAAATTTGAGTGCTTTCGTTTTAGGGGTTGAATTAATCCAACCCGGATGCAAATAGGGTGGAAATTAAACCCAGAAATAAATGGGGATGCGTCCGATTTTTTTACGTGAGAAATTAGTTGAATAGAAATAAACAATAAATTAGAGGAATCATTCAGCGAATGCATCCTCTTTCCTTTATTTTTTGAAAATTGAATTTAAAATAGAACCAAATATTCAGCTTCCCCAAAATCCTAAAACACTAACCCAAATCCAAAAAATTGCCAAAATCTTGGGAAAAAACGTATTTTCCACAGGTTTATGAAAAATGGGTTTAATTAGAATAATAAAATGTAAAAGCTCCTAGTTGCAATATTAAAATTGTATTATTCAACGTGTATTAGTTATAAAGTTTATAATCCGATTCATGCAACCCAAAATTTTTATGTTCATTTTTTCTAATTTGCACTTTAAACTTTGATTTTTCCATGGGTTATGGATAAAATAATGTCCAAGGGTTACGGAAATATTAATTAATTAATTTTGGTAGTAATTCTATCCCAAATTTGATTTATGTGTATAAAATAAATGGATAAAAAGATAAAATTTAGATTTTGTCTCTTGAAAGACGGTCTTTCCATAAGTCATGGAAAGACCAAGGTTTAAAGCGTAAATTAGAAGAAATCAAGATAAAAATTTTGGGTTTCATGAATCGGGTTATAAACTTTATAACTACTACACCTTGCATAATAAACTTTTAATATTGCAACTAAAATTTTCCAAGACTTTGCCTAAAATTTATGGTTGCAATTAATCACTAAATACAAGGATGCTGGATTAGATTTTATCTTTTCATTTTTTAAATAAAATTACTAATAAGTTAACAACTAATTACTGGGGAGTACCTTGAACATTGTATCCCCATGTATCATATAAGAATTGGTACAGAAATAATATTTAATTTATTTATTCTGTGAATGCATCTTCGAATTATTTTATTTTTTTCCAACGTTAAAAAAATTACTCAGTTAGAGTACACATCCTCTCTATTTTATTTTTAAAAAAAATTGACAATCCAAATGATTTTTTTTTTTTAAAAAAGCACAATACTCCGAATGAGTTTATAATATTTCAAATAATGAAACATAGAGAACACATTTTTCGAATGCGACTCTAATTATTTTTTCCATTTCTTTCATTCGACTAAAAAGGAATATAAATTCTCTGGCGAAATTGAAACAAAAGTTTTAGAGGTTTGAACATATAAAATGCCCAAATTAAAATTGTTGCACCCACAGCCAATATCTAAATTAACTTACTCTTGATCAGAATTGACATAGATGAACCATTAACCTGAAAACTCGTCCACAATGGCATAAACTACCTCAAAATATTTTTCTCGAATTAATGGGCGCTTATGCATCTGTGTACCCGATAGTAAAGAACAACCAATAAACTCCCAAACTTACATCCATCAGTGGTGCCTATAAAGTTTGCCAAAATACTGCTACTCCATTCCTCACCCTCCGTTCTGCATATTGTTCTAACAATACAAAGATAACCATAAAGCTAATCTGTGTGGTGAAATAATCCAATGGCTCGTCAATTGGTTGTAGTTGCATTCATCGCGGTGGCGCTTGGAAGTCTGGTGTCAGAAGCCGCTGTATTAGACCCGACGACATCGTCCCCGCCTGAGAACAATGCACCCGGACCAGCTTCATCCCCACCTGCAGATGGGCAGAACTATTAGCTCGTAATTAATTGCGACAATCCATTTTATTGTGTATCTGTGGGGAATCACGCATCCAACTGATGGTGATTTGGCCGGCTGACAATGCCTTTTGTCTATCGTATTGCTAGATATTTTGAAGAACGTACTTTACTTTTAGGGCTAAGAACAGTATCGCTATCTCAATATTAACCCTTCCATTAATGAGCTTATTGAAATTCTTGGTTTATCCATATTTCTACCCACCACCGAGGATGTACGTACAACTGTGCTCGGGTTGCCGCGCACGCGTGACTTATTACGACCCAAAATCCCTATTAGCACGCTAAAAGTATTCCAATAAATCTCTATTGGAACGCTTCTAAAATGTCATCTTATCGCAAGTCCCTATAAATTTGGATCGCTATATTAAGCAATTTTATAGACAACATATAGGGTTATTTTTATGTCTCTTATTATATTAGGTCACTTTTTAATGTGCTAATTACATATGTACTGACATTAGTGGAAGAGGCCTCATTAAAAGCAACGTTAGGAGGTGGTTCTGTATATATTTTTTAAAACCACCTTCTGGTAGGGGTTCCGAACTTGGAACTGTGGTCATTCGGTCGCCCAGATTTTTTAAAGGCTGTTCCAAGCTTAACAAAGGCAGTTATTTGACAACCGCCTTTGAATGTTAGAGATGGAAGGCGGGTTTGCTAATAATCGCCTTTAATTAGTTGATTATTAAAGGCGATTGTGTCATATTGTCTTTGATCGTATACGTTCCGAGTTCAAAACAAGGATCTGACAATTGTCCTGAGTACGGGACTGCTCGGCTCCTCATAAATGAAACGATGGCACGTTTTCTGAGTTTGGAACAAAATTAGTTGAGTTGTTACAAACTTGGAACAACTTCGAGTTAGCATTGCCATCAAATTGTATAGGCCCAACATAAGTTCCGGGCTCGGGACACGCATAATATAGCAATAAATGCAGCCGTTCAATCTCATTTTTAGTTAGAAGAAATAAGTTTAAAATTTGAGGCACTCGTTGGAAGTAAAAGGCTAAGGTAATTCTACATCTATAAATATTATTACCTAATTGTACTTATGATTTAAATATTAATTTAAGTTTTGCAATGTTTTGAAATAGGGTTTTGATTTAAATTTTTCTCATCGGAATTGTTTTGAACATATGATTGAATGGGTTTGTATGTTATTTTCATGTAGGCAGTGGATAGAATAGAACTCTTCGAGAGTGACCTTAGGAACTCACTCGATTACATTTGTTTAGTTGAATAAATTATTACGGTGGCTTTGAACATACGGCCACAAATGGTGTCGTGCATGCACGATGCCCATGTAAGGAGTACAAGAATGATGCCCAGGGAGGGCTGAAGAAGTTGCGCGAACACCTTATAATTCGATGTTTCCAAACAAGTTACACTTGTTGGATATGGCACGGGAAGGTACCGACGGATAGCGGCGGAAATGTTGGAATTAAGGAAGGGGTTGAATTATATGGTGACGATAGATTTGATGAGATGGTGGAGGATGTTTCCAGATAATTTCATGCTAAACCCGAGGTCCTAGAGTCATTGCTTAATGACAAGAATAATCCATTGTGCGTGTGGTCAAAACATTCAGTTTTGAGCGCCACCTTGAAAATCATGAATTTGAAGGCCAAATTTGGTTGGACTGAAAAAGGGATGATCAAAACTCTAGAATTGGTTCGAGAATCGCTCTCTGAAGGTAATAGAATGGCAGAAAAATCTTATGCCGCGAAAAGAGTTCTTTGTCCTATGGGTGTAGAATTGAAAAAAATCCATGCATGTCCGAATAATTGCATGTTGTATAGGGGGATGAGAAACTTGAAACATGCCGGGTACGCGAGGAATCTTGGTACAAGCTGAAGCAGGGTTAAATTGATGTGTGTGAGGAAGTGGGGGGGACATTCCAAACAAGAAGATTCCTGCTAAGGTGCTATGGTTTATTCCGATAATTTCATGGTTGAAGAAGTTTTTTTACTTCGAAAGAAGATGCAAAGTTAGTCCGATGGCATGCTAAGAGAGATCATCCAGCAGATGATGTGTTCAAGCATACCTCAGATGGTGAGCAATGGAAAAAGCTTGATACCATGAGTTCGGATCGGATTCCTAAAATTTAAGGTTAGGACTCTCAACCGATGGAATATATCCATTTGAAATATGAGCAGCACGTACAGTTCTTAGCCTGTAATGTTGGTGATCTACAATCTTCATTCGTTGCTGGTAATGAAAAGGAAGTACGTTCCCTTATCCATGATGATTTCTGGCCCTAAGAAACATGGTAATAACATTGTTGTATATCTTTCTCCTGTAGTGGATGATTCATTGACATTATTCAAGGATGGAGTCCGAAACTATGATGCTGTCGTGGACGAGATGTTCACAATGAATGACCTTTTGTTCTGCACCATAAATGATCTTCCTGCATATGGAAATTTGTTGGGATATTCTGTGAAATGACACTATGCATGTTCAGTTTTTCAGAAAGAAACCACATTTTTTTCAACTTAAGCATGGTTCTAAAACTATTTACCAGGGACATTGACGTTTACTCCTCGATGGGCATCCATGACATTTCACCAAGAAGTGATTCAATGGAAAAACGGAGTTGCGAGAACCAGCTGAACCACTAACGGGCCCCAAAGTTTTTGAAAATTTAAAGGAAAAACATATTTTGTAAGGGGAAACGGAAGTTGGCAGTTGAAGGTAGTTGGAAGAAATGTTCAATCTTCTTTCGGCTCCCCTATTGGAAGGATTCGGATATCCGATACTTTCTTGATACAATGCACATAGAGAAAAATGTTGGGATTCTTTAATTTTAAAACTTTTGAATATCCCAGATAAAACCAAAGATGGATTGAAGTCTCCAATTGATTTTGTTGACATGGGTTTTAGGAAAAATATAGGCCCCGTTACTGATGGAGATGCTTGTTATCTCCCTCTTGCTTTTTGTTCCATGTCTCGGATTGAGAAAAAGATGTACTGTGAGACGCTGAGTAGTGTGAAAGTTCCAGGAGCTTATTCTTCGAATATCAGTGCTTGTGTATCACTAATAGAGTTAAAATTGATTGGATTGAAATCACATGACTTTCACAACCTGATGTAGGAATTGAATGAAATTGCGATCCGTTCGTCACTGTTGTCCTATGTATGATTGTGTATTACAAAGATATGTTTGTTCTTTAAGTCTTTATGTTCCAAAACTATAAGTGTTGCAAATATTGATCGATTGGAAACTCTGATTGTTGAAGTATTGTGCTGAATGGAGATATACTCCCACCTTCGTTCTTCGACATAATGGTCCATTTGATTACTCATTTGGTTCATGAGATTAAGCTCCGTGGTCCATTATTTTTACAATGGATGTATCCCTTCAAGTGGTATATGAAAATTTTCAAACATTTTGTGAAGAACAGGTACATGCCAAATGCAAGTATTGTGCAATGGTATATTACTTAGAAAGTAATTGAAATTTTTAATGAGTACATTAAGGAGGTTGAATCTGTTGGGGTTTCCAGTTCCAGGCATGAAAGGGCGTTGGATGATATAAGGGTTCGACAGGTTAGCTGTTAAGCCCCAGTGCCGAGGATTTGTACACTACACAGTTGTATATACTTCGGAATCACGAGGACGTTGTCCTATACATTGTGATCCACATGGTTGAAATTTTATTATCGAATTCTACTTTCAATGAAGCATGAGTTTTTCAGCAACATATTAGAACTTTTGCTTCATGGTCACGGTCTCATGTGTCGATCGATCCGTCTCCAGAAACAGTCAAGTGGTTGTCTCGGAGACCTTTGGGTGCTGTTCTATCTTTCAGGGGTTATGATATCAATGGATTTAGTTTTGACAAGAAATCAAAGTATGAGAAAGGAGTCTCTCAGAATAGCTGAGTTTCACTTGTTTATAAAGCATTGCATTTTCATAGTGCATCTGAAAACAATCCGATGTATGCCCATACGTGCTATGTTGGTACAATTACAAAAATTTGGGAGCTCGATTATGTTACAATGATAGTGTCAGTTTTTAAATATGAATGGGTTGATTTAAATAACGGACAAAGAACAAAAATTATGGTTTCACACTGGTTGATTGGAGTATGTTGGGTTGGAGAGATGATCCATTCATATTGGCATGGAAAGCTCATCAAGTTTTCTACCCTATCGATTCTTGGTGGGAGATCATGGTTGAGGGTAAAAAGGGTTTTGTTAAGGAATATGAACAGGAGAATTTGATTGGTTTTGGTACGAACACTATGATTGGTTTGAATGAAGAAATTTTTTTCTTAGAATATGATGATGCAAGTATATGTAAGTTCTCGGGTCACATAGACCATGATGAAGTTATATGGGTCAACAACCAAGGGAAGAAGACAAAGAGGCGGAAGGCACCGAAATTGAAGTCGAAGAAAAATAAGAAACATTGCAAGGTAAAAGTCGAGCGCTGTTTTGCCATACATTTTGGTGATGACCATTCCCAAAGAGGGACTTCCGAGTCCGGAAGCTCTTCGGATGGAGTGGTCAGTTTCTACTTTTGCTATATTTCCTAACACATTTTCAAGTTCGTTTCAATGCAATTGCATCCACAAAATAACTTCAAAGTTATGAAATTCAACTACCTAGGAATGCCAACATAACAGTTATGAAATTCAACATCCACATTTTCACGTTAAATTCATAATCCACATTAAACATGAAATTCAACATCTAAAATCCAGTATGCAATTCAACATCCGGTGCCTATGTTAAAAAAATCGGTGTTAAATTATTTTGGGCACTGGTTTTCAAAAATCGGTGCTAGAAAACCGGTGCTAGGGGGGGGGTTTCTGTGGCAGTGACAAGATAGACTACATCCACAAAATTCTTGGTCAAATGGATAAAAAAATATTCATTACACCGTAGGTGATGGTAAAATTCAAATTTTCCTAAACCAACAAATTTTGCTGATATTTTTATTTATAACATTCTTGTATGGACCGATGGAGATTAATTTTTACTGTCCCGGAGAAGAACAAAGCTTACTGGATGGATCCCCTACATTATCAACCTTCCGGGTCATTTATTAATATTTTGGATGCATCCTTCGTTTCTCCCACCGAATCTAGTACGAA